>WMED01010277.1:0-15145 GCA_019650415.1 Pipa parva | reverse complement strand
GACATAAATTTGTGTACATTTCTTAACAGAAAACCTAGATACTTTTCTCAGATGATGTTGTTCATGTTATGTTTTCATTTACATTATTAAGCTCCCAAGCATTTTAAAGATCTGTATTATATGTAATCACAAATGCTGCTTTATATGTTAATTGTATGCTTTTTAAGCAGGTTTGAGAGTTTGTGCTGCAAAATGGCCAATTTTGTGTAATTTCACAGCATGTATAATTATGCAAATGAGGCACGTTTTTTATTCTTCATCCAGTTTGTCTTAATAGCATAACGTGCATATGTCACAATTGTTACATCTATTTTTGTAATTTATATGCATGTTTTCATTTAAGGCAAGCATGTAAACATAAGGATCAACAATGAATTGCAATACTGTTGACCCTGGCTCTACATCACATTTAATAGCTTGTAGTACAGCACTGAGTAGTTTTTTCTATTAGATTTCCACTACAGGGATTACCTTCATCTCTTATCTGATGCATTAAACATATGGTTTAACAGGTCCATTACTATCAATGCTCTTGGGATCCAATATAATCAGTGGTTGGTGTAATAGGAAGCATCTATAATCTGCATTGTTACTCCTTACATAATAAGGCAGTTTTTGTGACTTTTCTACAACCTTCAAAAGTCAGAGGAAGATGCAATGAAGAACAATTATTATCATTAATATCCCTGTTTACAGAATTAATAGGGCTGATTTAGTCAAATTCTTTAAAGCTATTCAAGGGCTTGTTCACTAAAGTCTGAATTGTTGCGTATAGGTGCGAATTCACCAGATAAAGACAGTCGCAATAGGCTGCTACTGTCGCAGTCGCGTCTTTATAATGAGAATATTGTCGTAGTCACGTCTTTATTATGGGAAAATTTCGCAATCTTAACTTTAAAAAATTGTCGCGACTTTACAATGGGGAAATTGTAGCAGATTTGCTATGGGAATCTGCTGTTTGAGAATTCGACAGTTGAATTTGCACCTTAGTGAATAACCCTCTCCAGTCTTTTTACAACAATGCATTAACTCTAGGGGGTCATCTATCAAAGTGAGAATTGGACTGTCAAAGCGAATTTGCATCACTTCGGGTGGTTAAACTCTGATTCTCTACTCCTTATTCACTAAACAGTGGATTCCCATAGTAAAGTCGCAACTGCGACAGTAGCCGTCTATTATGTCGTGTGCGACCATCGTTAGCTGGCAAATTCACCATATCGCAGAGTTTAGAGAAAGGAAAGGATCGCTCAATCCACCAAACCAGTATAAAGAACAACGGGGGCCAAGGAGTAAGAGGCCTAATGTAGCAAACAGCAAACGAATGAACTAAATAAATAAAATCATCCAAAATTTATTGTAACAGAGTTAAAATCCAACCATCATAGTGGTAAGATAAAAGCACCCTCTAATCGGTTTCGCACGATGGCGCTTAATCATAGACCATGATTAAGCTCCATCGAGCGAAACTGGTTAGAGGGTGCTTTTATCTTACCACCATGACGCTTGGATTTTAACTCTGTTACAATAAATTTTGGCTGATTTTATTTATTTCGGAGTGCCGGAGTCTTCGTTCGTTTGTTATATCGCAGAGTTTGCTGAATACCCAAATATGGGAAAGTGGCGAGTTCACACCTTTACGCGACAATTTGAACTTTGATAAATAACCCCCATGTTGGTGAGTTAACCACGCATTCTCCACAGGCCTGCATATAAATTTTCTGTTTTATCTGAAACAATTTTAACTTATTGGGGCAATTATAAACATTTTCCTCTAATTTATAGATGATCCAAAACAAATTTTCGATGTAAAAAAAATGCATTGAAAATTTACTTTCAAAATGGCAATGACAATTTTTTGAATAGGAGTTAATAAGCATAATAAAAAAAACAAAACACTGTTTTGAAATTTAATAAATTCGGGAAAGCCTGATCTTCCTTTTCTGAGTATATTCCTGTAAGATCTTGGAAATTTCTCATGGTAAATAACACAAGACTTTTTCAATCGATATTTACCAACTGAAACTTTTTGATTGATTTTTTCGATGGAATGGTAGCCGTACTTTACATTAGTATTATGGCTACCTTTCCATCGAAAAATTAAATTGAAAAACTCGATTTTCGGCCAAAATTTATTAAAGATGGAAATGCTGAGAACAAGAATTTGCATTGTTATCGCGGGTTTACCACGCGAGTTTTTCGATTGAATTTTTTGATGGAAAGGTAGCCATATTTTACATTAGTATTATGTATATCTTTTTACTGAAAAACTCACACGGTAATCTCGTGACAACAACGCGAGATCTCCTGCGATGAACTCAGAAAGATCGAGATTGGTCTTTCTGACTTTAATACATTTCACCCTTTAGTCAGTAAATATCAATAAAAAAAATCTTGCGATATTTACTGCGAGAAATTTCCAAGATCTCACGGGAATAAACTCAGAAAAGTGAAATTGGAATTTTCTGAGTTTAACAAATTTCACCTTAAGGAGCAAATTAATTTCCTCATCAAAAAAGATCAGCGATATCGATCAAAAAATTAAAGGAACTCAATTATAAACAATGCAACATGTGGTGGTTTTAATGCATCAATATTTATCAGTATCGATCTTTTTCGACATTGCTAAATTTTATTCTCCCTATATACAACTGTATATATACAGTATATATATATATATATCAATCAAGTTGAAAAATGCAGTGGACAAAAATAATGGGGACAACATAACGAATATCAGCAAAACAGATTGAACAGGACCAAAGGACCTTTATAAATATCCCCCATAATAGTGTTAAATAACAAATGAAGCCGAGCTACATTTGTAGGTCAAAAATTCTTAACAACTACAATATACAGTATGACTTTATACTAATTTTATGCATCCCAGAAAACTGGCAGGAGAAACCCATTTAAGTAAACGGAGGTTGGTGAAATCCAGGTATTATGTGTTTTTTTTTTTTTCTTAATCCATTGGTTCTTTGAAAAAGAAAATTCTTTCTGATATTAATGGTTCCTTTTGTGCATTAATTGTATTTTTCAGTAAAACAACTTTAGAAATAAATCAGTAATGTATATTCCAATTCATCACAGTTTTTTAAATTCTACTAGTTTTAAATGTTTTATTATTATCCATTGGCAAGCATTTTATAAAATATTTTTTCTTTATTAATATGGCTTAGTCAATTATAACAAATAGCTGTTTTGCCCAATATCTTGCACCTCTTTTCTTAGATTCTGAACAAGGGAATCAATTATTTTGTCGCCGAGTTTTGAAACAGAAGTATGATTTGCAAAAAAATATTTTTTTTAAATAGCAAAACTGTTAGTAGTTTCACAGAGTCTTTATTACACCAAGAGAAATTGCTAGAGTATTACTAGTTATATAAAAAATGCATGGAGGTATTTTTTAATCAGCTGCCATGCCATGTACGCCTTTGAAGATCAAGATCTGTTTTGCCTCTCTAAGGGAAAGGACTTCATTAGGAATTACCATTACAAAGCTAATAATAAATGATTGCCAGTTCTACTGCTTCAGACAGTCTGAAAAATATAACACTGTCTTGTTCATTAAAATAAAGACAGGACATCCAGCACTGACCAACCACACCCTCAATAGAAGATAAAGCCTTTTCTTGAAATGCATTGAAGCTTGTTACAAAATGTTCTTTCAAGATGGTCTAAACATTCTATTCATCTTCCTTTATTAGCACAATGTGAATCATTTCTTCATTTGTCCATTTAGTGTTTAAGGTCCTGCAATACATCATATATTGTCATTTTTATTTTAAGACAGTTTAAGCGAAAGCCAGCAATGTAAAGACTTGGTAAATTAAAATCAATAACTTTCCAACCTGCCCTGCTGTGTTTAGGAAGAAAAATAAATAAAAGTCTAACATTCATTATTGGAACATGAATGTAGCGGCACTTAATGTACGGTACATAGGATTCATTCTTTCTTGATTTCAATAAATACTTTAAAAAGTTTAGTTCATTTATACTATTTATTTAACTCCAACATCTTGTGCACCACTAGAAATGAACAACTTATTTACTTACATCTTACACACTAGCACCAATTTTGTTCAGAATGCAATTAACTTACCAATTTACATATGGATAGAAAATACAAATTCCATACAGATTATGTTCCTACATCCAAGGACCCCAGTACTGCAAGGCAACAACTCCAACCATTCACTGAATGACTACCAGAAACATGAATTTCTTAAGGCATGTGAAAAATGCAACTTGTATTTTCTTTATGTTGACTAGATCTAGAAGCTACCTATAACATAAACCACTAATTCACAGACGGGGTATGTATACTGCATCACCTTTTTCATTTTAAAATGAATGCTGCGCACACCAGGATTTCTATTAGTGACTTTCCCATCAGCATCTTTGCCAAGCAGAAGCGGTATTTTGGGGAATATCTATCAAATAGAATAAGAGTAGTTTCAAATCATTGGCATTTTTGCATCAGTAGATTTCTTTAATTATTGATAGATTTTTCATAGCTATTTTTGCATTGTGTTATTAACATGACCTTTTTTCATTTTGGCTTTGCGACTCAATGTTTAATGAAGTGGTTTGGGGCAAAAATTGTAAAGATATTAAAAACACAATGCGATAAAAATGACAAAAACTTTCATGAAAGTGAGAATTCAGCCATCGCAGTGATGGATTCCCATAGTGAAGAAATGAACAGTGTCAGACGTCATTTTTTTTGCATAGCGTGGCATAGTCAGTCAGACAATAGGACCCCTGCCATCAATCCCCTAATTTGTCACTTTGATCTGGTGAAGTAAAACTGGCAAATGCAACACAGTACTCCCTGCCAAGTTTGCTACTTCAACAAACTCCGAAGCTGGATGAATAAGTGAATTACCTGTACAAGCACACGCAGAGTGATGCAAAAAGATCCATAAATCAGCAACCGTCATAAACATCCAAATTGGTCATGAATTTGCTACATTGCAGAGTTTTCTGAATACCCAGCTATGAAGAAGTGGCTTCTGATTGGATTTTATTGAATAAGCCCCTTGTTTTATGGTCACCATAATGGTATGTGATAATATGTATATTACTGCCAATTCTGTTTAAAATATGCCCCTATTTTGCTAAAAGAGAAAAGACAGAAAACAATGGAGTGGAGCAGCGAATAAACAATATTATAATTAAAATGATTCGCTATGTATATTTATGTATGATACTGATATCTCTATTAACAACCAACTTTCAAGATTATGAAAGAGACTGAAAAGTGAATGTTAAGATTGCGGAAGGTTTATTCTCAAAATCAGCAAGAAAGCAACTAAAGAAATAGAAATACCTAGATACAAGTACTTACAGTGAAACATAACCTGTCAGTGTAATGTAGCAAATAACTATATATATATTTATTATTCAAACATAAAATAGGTAAATACAGGTAGTCCTCCACTTACGACGTTGACCCGTTCTTACGCGGCGTCGTAAACCGAATTTCAATGTAAGTCAGATCATACGTTCATACAGTATGGTTGCACGCAGTTCGACTTACGTCGCAAAACCGTGTAAGTCGGAACAAGGCATGATTGCACGCAGTTTGACTTACGTCGCAAAATCGTGTAAGTCGGAACAAGGCATCGCATAAAGCGTCATAACCCCCGAAACGACGTAACTCGAGGCCGTCGTAACCCGAGGACTACCTGTATGTGTAAAACATAATAAAGCATGTTGAGTTAATTAAATGTGTTATTTGCCCTGTTTCCAAAGAATAATTCTTTAGACCAATTGTGTATTTACCATGACTAATTCGACCATATTGATTGATTTCACCCCATTTCGCTTTACTTTTTCGATTTCCCTGATTTACAAAGGACTGATAAAAAAAATTTTCCCCAACAAAATTAATTGTCAATGAATATTAATCTGTTAATAGGGGCACACTTCGCTTTGTAACGCTATGAGGGTTCCTTCCATTACAAATCAATATCGATGTCTCTTTTCCATGGGGAAATATTTTGGATTTAGGCTGAATGACGGGGCATATCCATAGGGAATAATGTTTTTTTTCCAGCCTGAGAGTGGAGAGTTCTTCTGGGCAATAAAATTATTTTTGAACAGGTTAGTAAATAGGAGAAAACAGAGATAATGTTAAATATGGGCTATTTCTCCCGTATTTACAAATTCAAAAATGTGTTCAACTTTACTAACTGTATCAACAAAAATCTCCCATTAAATTACAACAATACCAGTTTACTATTGATAATAGTACTGCATTATGGGACTATGAAGAATTCAGATTATTAAAAGTTGACTATTATTTCCTTGTAGGATAACTAGAGACTATGATCTCTGTTTGTTCTTGCAAACCTAAGAGGTTATCGATAAATATAGTTAACGATAACCTGTGATAGAGTATAGAGAAAAGATACACCTGTAGTTTAAATATTAAAACAAAATAAATGGAAGGGGTGATTGACAGGTGTGTGTGTGGGGGGTGTACTGAGTCATGGGTAGTAAGGAAGTGAAGGAGGTAAAGGAAATAGGCAGAAGGGGGTAGAGTTAGCAGGTAGGGTGCAGTAACCTACCCACCCTTCCATGTAAGTTGGACAGACCACACCAAGAAAAGATGGTGATAGCATATGATTTTGGGTGAACCAGTTCAGTGGAGATAGAGTTTGTTCAGATGGATTGGCTTAAGAGGTGGCAATTTCAGAGTAGAGTTTGTGGCAGCTGTAGGGCAGTGAGAAAGAGGGAATGCTGGCTCAGTGGTAGCATCTCAAGGGGTAGATGAACTATACAAATTTGAGAATTACTTGGGAAAGGGGCCCATGATTGGTGTTTATATGGCTGCTCAGACACAGGATAATACTATAATAAATTAGATAATATTTCTTAGAATTTGCTAAAAGTATTAGATTTGTCCTTATTTGTTTATTTATTATTTGCAGTTTTCCATATATAATCAGTGCACTAAACTTGTGCTGTTCATTTTATATTATGTTTAGAAATAAAGGAATAGGAGTGCCTAAATAAGCTGCTTCCTGTGTAATTCTAATGAGAACCCACTTGTGGTTAAGTAGGAAATTGTGTTTATATTTAAATTGTTAACTTTGTTCTAAACTGGCTATAAATGTCACACAACCTGGAGCACAACACAATAAATCTTTTTTTTATGAGTGAAATATGTTTTAAAACCATATGTTTATAGCTTTTTTTTATCAACTGGATATATGTTTCCTTGACATCCTTAGATTTAATATGTTGTGAAATGCTTTATGGTAATTGTTATTACCCCCTCCCCCCCAAGGGAGTTAAGAATCCAGGGGCACTGGATGCAAATTTTTCAGGACTGGCTATGGTCAAGGCAGAGTGACCAGAGCCCCTGGATGTTTCAAGTGATTGCTGTGCAGTATTCTTACACCCTTTGTTATTCATAACAATTTATAAAAAAGATAATTGTTTCAGTCACACAGTGTAGAGCTATTTACACCAGGCCACATTACATTTTCTCAAACATCTGAAATTTCTTCTCCCAGTCAGCTCTATTTACTTCAGGGATTGACCCCACTTTCATTAGGAATAGTTCTGTACCTTTAAATAACTGGCCCCAGAGGTTCTTGTTTAACATGCAACTTTTATTTTGCAATGCCTGGAACTCACACAGAACTGGAACTTCTCAGTGAACAATAAGCAGTTGAAGTTTTGAGAAGCACACTGCCTACAGGGAATTACCTTAGGGCAGCGGTCAGAAACCGTGGCTCGCAAGCCACATTTGGCTCTTTAGCCGCGTTGTGCGGCTCCGAAGTAAGAGCCCTCCCATCCGCCCATGGCCTTTGACGTCTCTTGTGATGGGAAGTCAAAGGTCATGTGATCGGGAACGTAGGCACTCCTCCCCCTTCGTTGCTCCGGACACTTTTTATACGGTGGAGGAGGGAGTGAAATAGCTCCCTCCTCTACAAAGATTGCCGACCCCTGCCTTAGGGGAATCCAGCAACCAGCATCTGAAATTATTTCTACCAGGGTGCTTCTCACTCCATGGGTAAAATCCAGACCTGTGCAATTACAAAACCCCAGCCCCGTCACTCTGACACATGCCCTGATGTATGTGCCTGACCTTCCATCAGTGCCACCTGGGTATCCCATACCCACTGTACTACTTGTTGGGGTAGGCTATGCTTTCTAACTAGGGCTAACTATCACTCCTGCAGGTATCTGTTACTTTGGCTCCAATTCTCATCCTGACTAAATGGGAACTCCCACCATCCTAACTTGGCCGAAGAGCTCTTTTCTTCCAAAAGCATTACATTTTATTATCTTTGGGAACCCTCACAATAATTGCATATTCATAAAGCAAAGAATCTTCTGGAAATCACTATTCTCTGGTGCACTGTAAACCTTAAGCCACTAGATGGGGCTAAGTGCACCTATCCCAATACTTACCTAGAGTGCATACAAAATACAAACACAATAAATCTCTTATAAAAAGATTTCATAGGGGAATGGAATGTTTCTAATATTCCCACTACCGTATATGTGTTATATAACCTTATCAGCAAAGTGTGATAAGGTGTTAGTCTCGTAATCCATAGCAAATGACTCCGGAATCATATAATAGGTTAAAGCTTTTGGCATAGGAGTATAGGTTATCTGAAAAATTGTTAAGAGTATCAGTGCTAAAATACTGTCCTGCCATTTGGATATACTGAAAATAATTAAAATAACTGAAAACAATTTGGAATTTTGCCAAACATGTCCCCTGTTTAAAAAAAAAAAAAGACTAAAGCAAGTTTTTCAGAGCTATAAGAGGACACATTAAATTATCCGTCTAGCTACACTAGGCAGATGAAAAATATAGCCCTGAATTCACTGGAAAAGCTAAACATATTACTCTTGCATAAGGCTTCCCGCAGGGAAACAGCAAACTGAAGGAAGATATATTTTGTATTATATATTAGTTTATAGATGACAATAAATTATAAAGTTTGGATCTTGTGTGGTAACCATAGGCTATAATGGGAACTAACTGCATTCTCACAGTAGTTAATCACTGAAACAATTAGGTCTTAATCTTTGTAAAATAGCTGGTATTGGACTCATGTTTTATGGTAGGAGAGAAGGAAAAAAGAAGAAAAGAAGCTGAAGGGGTAATTGAAAGTGCCACATTTTTCAGTATTTTCGTATTAGGTTCACCTTCAATTTCATATCAATTTCCATTTCAAAAGAAACAGGACCAACACCATAAGGGCTGGCGAACATTTTTGTCTGATATAATTTGTTTTTAAAAGCTTTTTAAATAGAAGAAAATGGTTACATTTAATAAAAACTGCAATTTTTCTATGGTTAAACATTCCAAAAGCTTTGGACTTTTATAATTAAGTCACTTTAATGCCTGTTGTTGGGTGCAGCGCCTGTCTTCACTTTCAACTGAAAGGTCTCCTTTTTATTTAAGCTAATTTTAAAGGACTACTAACATCAGAAGAAGATACATTTCTATTTGGATTGACATGTGTGTTATTGCTTTGCAGTACATGTAACTATTCCATCTTTCAAGTTACATTATTTATTTTTATTGGTTGCTGGTTGCAGCCAAATATACATTCTTATGAATATGGACTATATTAAGACTAGGGATCCACTGGCTGTTTTGTAGCTGAGCTGTTTTTTTAAATAGGCTGGTTATTGTCTTTGGTGCAAAACAAAATATCCTATGTGGATTTTCAAACAGGAAACAACAAATACTATTTTTCAAGCTCAACTACAAAATAGACAGTGTGGCCCTGGCCTTAGTTCCATGTGAAACAATAGGACAAGGCAGAAATTTGTTTAGTTATAAATAAAAGATGGCTACAGTTACAAGGAAGAATGAAAAACTCAAATTTTTAAATATAAAGATACCATTTTTACTGTATTGTATTTATATAATGCTGATATATTACACAGCGCTTTACAGAGATTCACCATTCACTTCAGTCCCTGCCCTGTGGAGCTAACAATCTAGTTTCCCTATTCAGTCACACACACACATAGACAGGCACAGATGTATGTTTTTGGATTGTGGGAGTAAACCATTGTGCCTGGAGGAAACCCACGCAGATGCGGGGAGACATACAAACTCCATGCGGATGAAGTCCAGGGTGGAATGGAACCCAGAGCCCAGCGCTGCACTGAGCCACCGCACTGCCCAATACTATATAGAAATAAGTGCCAAGCCAATCCAAAGGGGATTTTTTTATTTTTCTGATGTTACTGGTTCTTTAAGAAAAACTATACTTTTAACTTCAAAACCCATGTAGAGAAAAATACATTATGTCTGATTTTCATGATCTATCTTAAACTTATATTGCTCCCTCTTCATTCTAAGATCATCAACTGTAACCATAAAACCTCTCACCTCCTCTTAATCCTACTTCTTATCTTTAAAGAAAACACTGATGTATAGAATCTGAAGTGTATTACAGACGCTATCTGATTGTACACTACTTAAAATCATTGTAAAAAATGTTTTACAAACAAATTCTGTATTCTTACAGCTATGACCTGTTCCATGCCAAAAAACATATTTCACATTGGCCATTTCCTTAATGCTCCCACACTCTCTCCCTCTGTTGAAAACCTCACCTCCCTCATCAGCCCTATCATTATCAGTGTGAGTTCAGGATCTGAGCCCTTGGCTGATATTATGGCATGAGTAGAGTCAGAAGCATGTATTTATCTTTACTGAAAGCAAGCAATGTTCTAAAGGAGACCTCCCCAGTCCCATTGTTTTCTATGGTGCTTTAGATACTACATATTTAGGAAGTGTGGCTGAAAGTCCAATTTTTTTAAGCTAAATAGCGAAATATAATTTATAGATAAAATGTAGAATTTTTGGAAGTACATATTAATTATATATTAGCTAGAACTTCATTTGAGGAATTTTAATATTTTGTATTGTTCTTTTAAGGTGGTACACATTAGCTCTGAACTGAAATTGCAGTAATCGAGCATAGAGAAAAACTTGCTAGGCTGAAATAATTTACTGGAGTTGATTTATGACTAATATTTACATCCTCATCATTAAAAAACCTTTTGATATAGCTATAGGAAAGAACAACTCTTATCTTTTACTCATCACTGACCTTGTAACCAAGAAGAAGGTATTTGAACCCCTAACCTGTCTTTAATACTGAAATGCTTTACTTGCTGTTTCTGATACAAACTGTTGCCTTTCACACCATTCTATAAATAGCAGCTTTCTCACTAATCATGATCCTACTATTCCAACCTTTGATATCCCCCATCCCTTCTTATGCTTCTTTAACACACACATCTTTAAATTAGAGTTATGTGATTCCTACCTTCCTAACGGGCCCTTCCTCTCTTTGCTTACAGTTGCTTCTACAGAATGTCTGAACTATATCATTACCCATTTCTGGCTAAGAAACTCTTTTTAATCACTGGTTGAATTAAACTTTTATCCCTTAAATGATGTATTAGCAATAGCTATGATTCTGGCCCTCAAATGACTTGAGGTCTTCGCACTCATTAAGGTAGAAATAAAGGCTTGCTAGTCTTCTTTTCTTCAGTTCCATTGCTGCAATACCCTTCAGGTTTATGCCTCCCCTTTAACATCACTGATGTGAGCAAGTACTGAAGCAGTATTAGGTCAGAATACTGCTTCTGGGCTTCCTCCACTAGCTATGTTGAAGAGGAAGTAAAATGTATTGCAGCACTGGCATTGAAGAAAACATTAGCTTTAACAAAGAGCAAAATACACTATTGGAGAAGAGATGTGCTCTGACAAGTATATTAACCTCCCCCTTGACTAACAACTTTAAAGGTTCACATTGCTGGATGTGTATACACCAAAGTGAAGTATTCCCTCTCTATCATCTTAGAACCTCTGCTAAATGTAAAATGTATTTGACAGTGCCCTTTACTTTACTGTATAAGTGTTATTATATTGCCTAAAGTTACATATTCTGCAGCTTTTAGCTTTTTACAAAGAATGATGATATTATTATTATTTTTCTTATTATAAAAACTATTAAAGCAGGGAGCCAGAACTAAAACAATGAGACCTAAGCAGAAAAATTCTCTATGCATGTTAAAAGGAATCTTTGCCTTAAGGAATTATCATGGAGTCAAGATAAGAAATGCATATCAATATGTTATAGTATGTTTTTGCGGCTGAATTTCATTTTTTTTTTCTAACAAAATGAACATATTTTCATATTCCTATGTATTCATAAAGTAAATATTAGTTTTTCCTCTCATTCTGTGACCTTGCATCTTTCTATAAGTAATGATTCACTAAAGCAATGACTTTTTTCAAAATCTTAGAAAATGATACATGCCATTTGTTTATACCTAAGAATGCAGGAACGCTGTTACAAGTAAATCTGATATTTTTATAGGCTTATTGTTTTGAATAACTATGTAAGGTCACAGTAGTGGTTAGCAAACATATTACTTCACTACTGCTGCTGATAATAGTGCATTCATTAATTAAACTAAGCAGAGTTAACTAAAATAAGATTTCAAAGATGTTTCCAGCTAGCAACTGGATAAAGAGAAAATGAGTAAGAGATGCTGGAATAAGCAGAGACAAGTAGAGTATGGGTGATACCTTTTATTCGCTAACTGAATAAATGGTAAATTTAAGCTTTCCAGACTACTTCGGTCTCTTCTGCAGGCATGGCATCAAGATTTTGTAATACCAACATTTTTCATGCTAAAGGGGAACTCATGAAATATTTAGGATAGAAATAATTTACCATATGTGTAGGGTGTATTATACCAGCTCAAAGGTGCACCAACCCAACAACATTAAAAAATAAAGCCTGTACAGTTACCTATGGAGTTAGACATCTTCAGATCTTACAAAGCCTTTATTGAAATAATGGTCATGCACACTCATTCTGTACTTCTGTAATCTGGATTGGGAGTAAGAAAGCAACTGGAGTAGTCTCAGCATCCTGATGCACACCCCTGTTCTATTCTGTCTAATAGATGGGCACCATCATCCTCAATATGACAGCACTCACTATCCACTGCATCATCATGTGATGCATTGATGAATAAATGACATCACAGAGCTGCCCCCACCCCACACACTTTTTCTGTGGACACCCATACCCGAAATAATTCTCTTTTCAATTATGCAGTGTATAATCAAGCTAATTTGCTGTCATTCCTGCATCATAAGTATTTTTTAGATATTGATTTCAAATGGGTTGGTGTTATCAGATTATATTTTTAGAGTTTTACATTGACAAAATGATGGGTAATATGTATCATATACCTGTATATATCTGCCTACCATATGTTTTTTTTTTTTGCAGCAAAGAGCTCAATCACCACTATAACAACACAGACTAGGTCAATGTACAATTTTAAAGCATCCTTCAGGGAAATGAATATTTAGATGCATAGTTAAAATCCAATACTCATGTCCAAGATCTAATGGGCAAATGTGTCTGCCAACAGTTTAGGATTCAATCTCATTTAACACCTGTAAAATAAGATGCCCAGATAACAGACTGCTAACATTTCTATATAAAAGTAGGGAATATGAAAACTTCAGATTGCAAGACTGTACTGAAATCTTTGCTAATTTGTAATTATCCTCAGTTTATGTGGTAAACTGCTGCAGTTGCTTAGTACGCTTCCTTTTTTCCCCACACATCCTTATTCCTGTAAACCCCCACCTACTCCTTTCCCTTGTAGTTCCTAGCCCAGTCAATAGCCCCTTACACTATAGCAGGGGACCTGCATGCTCCAGGGGCTGCTTTTACTGTAGTTCTCCTTTAATAAAGGTAAATTCAGTTTAAAGGTTACACAATTATCCCAAAATTGTGAGAGGCATGTGGTGGAGTTTCTGTGTATTTTTACTAAGCATAGACTTTTCTCTATATATATGTGTGTATGTACTGTATGTTTGTGACATGCTTCTATTATTGTGGCTGAGGTCAGTGCCTAAGAGTCATTGATGTGATTCCTGTCATGTGCCAAAAGCTACTTCTTTATCTGCAGTGCTCCGGTGAACTACTCAGTATTATGGTGTGTCATTGTTGCACATCTCAGTATTAGGGCCCCTGTAACATTAGGTGCACAAATCTATCATTGTAATGGTGTGGCATAATCACTTAATACCTCTGTTTTTGACCATATACAGTGCCGGCTCTGCCATTAGGCAGAGTAGGCAAATGCTAGGGGCACCGCCTGGCCCCTAGCATGTTTTTTTTTACAATGCCGGCCGGCTGGTAGGTTACTGCAACCGCGGCTCAACTTCAAGTCTCCCAATTGTCAGCCATGGCTGCAGTAACCTCCCAGCCGGCAGGGGGGGGCACTAGGGGGTGGGGTTTCAAGAGGGGGGGCGGCATTGGAATGGGGGGGCGCCTAGGGCGCCAATAGGGCCAGAGCAGGATCTGACCATATACCTACATTAGGTGGCGTGGGTAAGTGCTACAGCTGTTCTAATATTGGAATATATTGTCCATTGTGCTATATTGCAGGGTTATAGCTGTCTATTAGAGGCCCAGGAGCAGAATGCAGAGATACTCCCTCCCTTGGCTAATGTAGGTCAACACCCCCTAGTTAAGAATGTTTTCATTTTATTAAGTTCCAGTAGGTAACTTTGCTAAGCTACATCTATTCTAGTTTAAAAATACTCTATTCAAGATCTTACATGAATTTAATGCTTAATTGCACTAAATCTGTTATAGACTACTGACCTGCTAAAAATAAATACAACTCCAGGTAGAAAAATCAATACTGGAGAGAATTTTCAAAAGCAACTGATTTATTTAATCAACCACTTATTCATGAAATTCAACAAAAATTAAATCATATTATTTGTATTGTATAAAATGAAAAATGAAAATATTCTAGCCTTTTTGTGTATTCGGGAAGATGAAAAAAGCAAATTACGCTACTATTCATTCCACTGGACATGTTAAAATAATGTTTTATTGTTTGGTGCATCAGCGGCAGTTACAATTAATCAATCTAGATCAACATATTCAAGTTACTTAATTTATTATTTTATATTTTTAAACCCCATAAATTCTTTGGTGACATTGCAAAAGAAAATTGCTTGCTTGTTTTGCTTTTTGATAATGCAAACTGAGAAAAATGGAAGGCACGTTTTTAATTTTTTTAATCCTGGATAAGG
>WMED01010276.1:0-13900 GCA_019650415.1 Pipa parva | reverse complement strand
CTGAAGGTGTGATAATGAATCCCAGTGCAGGTGTCAGAATGCCTGCCACTGAAGGTGTGAGCATGAATACCAGTGCAGGTGTCAGAATGCCTGCCACTGAAGGGGGGAGAATGAATCCCAGTGCAGGTGTCAGAATGCCTGTCACTGAAGGTGTGATAATAAATCCCAGTGCAATACACATATTGTTGAGCTTGTTTGATAGCGCCCTCACTCTAACCCTGCCCCATCCTGCACATATGCTTCCCCCTCACACTCCCCAGAAAATGCTTACCACCTTCCCCTGCCCCATCCTTCCCCAGTCCCATACTGTGAAGCTGCTCCCCCACCTTCCCCTGTCCCATACTGTGTAGATGCTCCCCTCTCTTCCCCTGTTTCATACTGTGTAACTTCTTCTCCCTCCCTTACACTGTGTAGCTGCTCCCCCTTCCTTCACCTCTTTCCTCTTTGACAATGATTTCCTGATTCCGTGTGCTTGCTTCATCTGCACATGTGCTGGAAGCTGCTGGCCACTGCCTTTGGAGTGATCAGGGAAGATGCAGTGTCTTACACCAGATCATTGATTGTGCAGGTGTCTTATAAAAAAGAAACGGGAATCGGCTTGTGTTTCATTATTTATTAAAAGTACACTATGTTTTATGTTTTTTTTGTTGAGACTTTAGTGACCCTTTAAATCCTGACTTCACACTTAAATCATAGAGGGCAGGTCTAAAGGGAAGCTGATCCCTCAACTCATGATCTAGCAGGGATCTGATTGCAGGAGTCACAACATCAGCTGGCCTTTAGCCGCATCACCTCCGACTCAAACTTGGAGTCTGCATTGGGGCTGTAAAGAAATAGGGAGATTGCTTGAATTTCTGAAGACTTAGCTGAATGCATTTAACATGGCTTTGGTGCCTTCGGCCATACTCGCTAAGTGGCCATAACCCATTTGTGCTAATAAAAAGTCTGTGCGAGATTGAGCATATCAATATTAAATAATCCCCATGCTTGTATCCTTAGGAGATAGGCCCCATTTCCATCTGAGCTGCCTATATGCTTGGGCCTTAGGACTTCAGGTTCTCATCGGCTGGGCTGATAAAAATGTTTAGTGCACCTGCGGCTGACTGTATACAATGTATGCAAACTCCAATCAGATATGAGCTCTGATTGGACATTGCATTTTTACAAGAGAGAGAGAACTATATAAATGCATTGTAACTTCAGAGTTGATAATAATTTGATATTAATGTCCCTTTAAATGAAAGTTATACAATCATAATTTATGGATCCATCCAAACAATGAATTAAATGTTTTGTTTTGAAGGTGACCTGTTAAGATTCACACAAATCTTGAGCAGACACAGATGTCTGAGGAGCCTTTCTTTAAACCAGTGGTTCTCAACTTTGTTGAGACCGCGACCCCCCTGTGACATCACTGCGCCGCGCGGCATGATGACGTTTTGGCCGAACGTCATCACGTATGCGCGTCACATGGTGACGTTCGGCCGAAACGGCATCACACCACGTGTCACATGATGACGTTGCGGCCGAAACGTCATCACGTCGCGCGTCACGTGCCGACGTCACCCGCAGGAACCCTTATAAGAAGGGTTCCTGCGGGTGCTTCCGGGAGTTGGCGCGGTTCTCGACCCCAGTGGGACGGCCTCACGACCCCCGCCGGGGTCGCGACCCACAGGTTGAGAACTGCTGCTTTAAACAAATCATCACCAGCAATATCTTTTATGTGACTTTTTTTCCCCCTTACAGATTATATTGTGCTCTGTGGAGAGAGATTGCACTTCACAGCCCTTTATTAAACAGGTTAAATGCACAAATCACTCTGCTCTGTGGAAGTGGAAGGAGATACACACTTTTAGCAGAGCATGAAATGGAATAGCTTTGAATTGATGTATTAAGTTTAGGACACAAACTGTGAAGTTAGAATGCTCTTGGCCTATTCAGCTTTTTCATGGCTTTGGCAATCCGTAATCTGCTTCTATTTATGTAAATAAAGTGGTAAAGGAAACAGTTTATCATTTAATACAGTAACAAACAGCAGACCACTGCAATTACTTATACATCCAAAAAACACAGATGAATCAAATTTAGTTTACGCTTCTGTGAGCTGGACTGTTTCTTTTATGTGTAGTATCAAAAGACCCCATTTTACAGAGCTAGAAACCGTAGCCTTTATTTTTAAACTGTAAAGTTTAATTTGTTGGTATAATGGTGTTTCTGAAAAAAGGCAGAGAGTTCGTTAAAAATCCAGCGCCGAGGCAGTCTGGACATCTGGCATATTACCCAGTGGGCCTGGTAATGATAAATTGGCATTCTGCAAGATAATAAGAAAAGGTCCCTATTAACTAGGTACTAATTGATGCGTTTCCTGGGGACAAAGAAAACCTTAGAAAAGAACATTTATTTATATGTCCTGGTAGAAAAAAAAAAAAGAGTTTGAAGCTTTAGTAAACAGATTTAAATTCATGTTCCCACGATCGTGTGTGTAGAGATGGCAGATCACAGTGCATGTTACTTACAGACTGCATCTTCACTAACTGCTGTAATATATGACAAAGACTTTGTATATGACAGTTTTGGCAGCTCAGCCCATTCTTTCTAGGTTGATATACCAGGTGTCAGCCATCGGTCGCCTGTTGTTTTTCATGTTCATTTTAATAGTAGAATTTAGTTCCAGTTTGCTGTTCATTTCACTTAAAGGGCTGCTTTTTTTTTAGTATATGAATAATATAAATTTGTTGAATGCTGCTAAGATATTTCATTATTATGGTGTCATGCTTCTTGGTAATGGGACACTGAATAAAGCAGGACTTCTGCCCATCTCAATGAGACAGAAGTAAAAAATATGCTGGGGTTCACCAACAGCTTTTAGGGCCCCAGACTATCTGTTACAAGGAAGAACTTGCACAGTGACAAGTCCCACAAACTGGACTACCTGACACAGCAACAGACTTGACAGAAGAACCTCAGATAGGTGAAGGACAGAAGAGAATCACTGGGTCACAGGCTGAGTCACTAGGCAAGAGGAAAGACTTCAGTAGTATGTTCAACTGAACAAACTAGTCGGGAGTCTGACACTGGCAGTGACTATGGTTGGCTTTAGGCAAGCTAAGGCCCTGGGGAAGACTAAAGTCAGGGCCCCAGCATTTCCTCACCTACATCCTCCAGTGCCCCCTGATTTAAAGGGGGCCCCCAGCAGTGCTCTAAGAGAGGAAAGCAACTGCAAATTTACTTTCTAGCTCTCCTCCTGCACTGATGATCTAAGTTAAGAGACAACATAATTGTTATGAATTGTTGGGTATTGCAGTAGCTATGGGTATTGTCTGGAGTCAGTGCAGTGCAGTGAGCATTGAGTGAGAAGCCGTGACCTGTGCTTGGTACCAGCTGTTAGGTATGGTATGACAAGGAGTTCACAGAAGCACAGGACAAACACTGGAGGGGGGAATACTAGAGAATATAAATGGGATGTGGAATTCCTTTAACCACATTGTTGAACAAATGTATATGTAGAAAGAGAGGGAGAAATGATCCATCAGGGTTTCTGCCAGGGCCAAACAAAAGCTATTTAACAGGAATGTCAGACTACAGACAACACAACAGAGATGCTAACATAACTGGTACAAGTAATTACTATCGGACAGTCTGTACATTCTTACACGATCATGAATTCTGGTTTTTAGTCTACTTCCCTTTGTCTGAGTAAAGCATTATTGTCTTGTTCTTACATTTGCTGATGGGGCAATAAATCTAAAGAGTAATCTAATTTTCCCTTTTACACTTTTGTTTATGCTGTGGGATTTACACCCCTGGGGTTTATAGACAAAGAATGATTGGATTACACCCACAATCTGACCATGTACCTTTGTGCAAGTAATCACAGACTTATTTATGTAGTAAACTTTATCTTTGTGCTTTATCTGGGGACCCCATTGCTAATCCTAAACTGTGCCAGGGACCTGTAAATCCACTACAGATTTGAATACTAAAAATAGTTTAAGGCTAGATGCACAGCGCATCATACGCTAGTGTGAAAAAAATGCACTCTAGCATATTTTTCTGTTGTACTAACCAGCGACAGTGTGAACGCTCCCTCTGTTTTCACGGCTCTTCCTATCTGACTGCATTTTGTGCAAGGCATATCATACGCTGGCCAAAATGCAGCATTCCGGATGCAGCGTATGCGCATCATACACTAGTATGTCCGGAACTAGGTAAGTCCTATAAGCTTTCATTGAGCTGTATCTTTTTTAACACTAGTGTATGATTCTGCCTGCCCTACAACACTCTCAATCCCCATATTCTGCTGCCCTCACAACCCCCCTCCCATTCTGTGCTACACCTTCCCATACTCTGCTTCCCCCACAACCACCCTCCCATTCCTTTCTTCCCCACAACCCCCTCCCTTTCTTTGCTTCCCCCACAACCCCCCTCCTCTGAAGTAAGAGGGACCCTATCTTGGTGTTCGCCACCCTCCTTTCCCCATCCCTGCTTATCTTCTCCCTGTCTCAGCTCTGTCTATTATAGTGCTGCAGTGATCATCTCCCCAACACTGCTTTTAACTTCCTGTGAGCCAATCTACAGCTAAGCACTATAATAGAATGAGGACATGGGACAAGGAAGAGGTAAACAGGTGGGAAAGGAGGGGGGCACACGCCAAGATAGTGCCCCTCCTCCAGCAGCACCCTAGGCAACTGTCTACCATGCCTACCCCTCTCCCCAGCCTTATAATAAGTCTTCCATGATGATACCAGTGGCCTACGTGTTAAACAAGGTGAGACTTGCAGTACCTTTTCCATGTAAGGAAAATCTGTCAGAATAGCCTCGTGCAAACAACAGTATATGAAAGAGCAAACCTCAGCAATACAGATACTTTTGTTATTAATAAGTTATAACATAGATAGAAAACAGAATACGTTATTTCTCTGGTGGTAGTCATTGTGCATTAATGTCAAACCTGGGAACACTGAAAGTTTTTTGACACAGATTTTATGGTGTGTAGTATAAAACTCTATAGGTGACGCAGTTCAGAGTCACAAGCTTCAATTTACAGCTTTGTGGGCCAGTAACACAGAATCAGTACTCTTTTACACATGCTTTGTCCTGTATCCATCAGAAATTTTCCCTCATGCCAGTCCTTACTCAAAGGGGGAAGTTAGGGGGTACTGAGAAAAAGAAAACTTAAAAAAAAAAAGTCTAATTAATAGTAATTAAAAAAAACACATGATTTTAAGATGTTCCTCTCAGCTGCACTTCCTGTCTGTTCAATCTCCTGCTGGTCTGTGTAGTCATTGTCCACTATGCATCTTTGCAGGAAGCAATGGGTAGTGTGTTTCACCAGGAAGCAGTGATGTTTCATGGTGGGATGTGCTTTCTGAAGCACTGCACGGAGACTGCTGGCTACATAGAAAAGGAGAAGAACGAAGAAGCTATAGCAGTGTCTAAAGTGTTGTGCACTAGCAAGTTCTTTTTAATTACTGTCAATTAGAAATATGTTGTTTTAGGTTTAATCATCCTATCATCTTTTTTTTCTTTTAGAACCAACTTCCCCTTTAACTGTAACTGTATTTTATCACATTGTTTCAAAACCCACCATATCCGCCAGCATCTCAGATCTTTTAACTGGGCTTTCCAAACAAGCAGTTTTGTGATTCTGGTTCACATTGTGTTCTCTTCCCACAGAATCCTGCAGTGACAGTGAAGAGGCCGAATCCAGCATCGAGGAAGATAATGAATCATTCGGTCATTCAGTTCTTACAATTTCTGTTCCACTTTCAGAAGAACAGGTAAGGATCAGAACATTCTTTGTGATTACCACTGTCTCCAGTCTCAGTTGGAACCTGCAGAAGATATCTCTAGTTTGTTATAATAAAAGCCAGGCAGTGGGTCTAAATATATTGCTAACAGTTGCTTCTGAAGAAAAAGGTAACAGTAAGGGTCTTATTGGCTTAAGGCCTAGTAATAGTCACATAAAGCACTGAACTCGCATTTAATTGCCACATCCCCATGTTCGCTTATTGAGCACGAATACACGACCAATTTATGTGACTACAATAGTCGTGATCTTATGGAGCACTTCATATCACTTTGTGCGTGCATGCACAGGTACTTCTACTATTGACTAAACAGTGGAGTGTGTCAAAGGAGCGAATGTGATTAGGTGTACTGCTCCGAATTCATCCATTTGACTTCACCACATCGGAGTGGCAAATTGGGGGGCTAGTGGCAGGGCTCGCAATTCTACTTCTATCTGATTGACAACATCACATAACGCATCCAACAGCGATCGCCACTGTCCACTTATTCGACAAGCTATGTTCACCTTCCATTACAAATTGGAATCAATATCATTGTGGCTAAGTGACAGAACCAATCCATAGGGAATAAAGGGTTTATGCTAGCCTGAGGCAGGTAAACACTTGTGAATAAGCGAAAACAGCAATATCGATTTTTTTAGAAAGGCTGTTTCTCCTGTGTTAATGAGCAAAAAACTTTTTGACTTTTATAAATATCCCTTAAGTGTTAATGGATACCATGGGGCGAAATTTATTAAAGCCGGAAAGACTGCCCTGGGTCTTTCCGAGTTTATCGCGCAAGATCTCACGTTCCCGTGAGATTAACGCACAAGTTTTTTTATCAAGTTTTTCTACCTCCATTTTCTGATAAAAAGGTAGCCTTGCTACTAATGTAAAGTATGGTTACCTTTCCATTGAAAAATCGAGATAGAAAAACTCGCGCGGTAATCTCGTGGGAACAACGCAAGATCTCACGCGATAAACTCGGAAAGACCGAGAGCGACTTTAAAAAATTTCCAACTTCAATAAAGTTTGCCCATCATATGTAAACTCACAGGAATCATTTTCTCCTATTACCATGGAGATACGGAAGCCACATCTTTTATCCCTAGTTGGTCCTTACATGCAATCTCTGTTTCCTTAACAGAGCAATACCCTGAGTGCATACCAAAGCTGTCTGCAGCACTTCCTGGACTCTAGCACTAATGGTGAGTAGCCATGAGCAAGACAATCCATATATTGGACTTACCATCTATCTGCTTGAATTTCAGATACCGCATGAGAATATGGATCCTGCCATCATGTGGAACTTTGAGCTCCATCGTTTACAGATATGCACACAAAATATGCAAACAAAACAATTAATTGGGAAAAAATGTAGATAACTAAATGATAAATCAATGTTAGCCCTCCTTTAACATTATCTGTTATTGAACAATAGGTGGATCAAATCAAGCAGTGACATTTGAGATCAGACTAACAGCTCCACTTACTGACTTACTAAAGGATGGGAAATATAATACTACAAGTTAAAACAATATCTTCATTAAAAGAATTGATTCATCAGCAGAATGTTAAATGGATGCATTGAAACCATTACTCATTATCAATGAGACAATAACTATTGTGGCAATAAGCAAAGTTTTAATACTTTTCCCCGTATCAAGGATTTGTGCTGAGTTACATTTTCATTTTAAAAAGGAACTAAAGTCTCAGAAATATTTAGGCTAGAAATAATGTACCTTATTTATAGGGCTTATTTCACTAGCTCAAACCTGTACCACCTCAAAAATAGTAAAGACTGGTGCCTGTAAACCTGCCACTGGAGGTAGACATCTTTATACATTTCGTAAGGCTTCTCCAATCAGTGGTCCTGCACATGCATCAGCCAAGACACTTTGAGCATGTGTAATGCCTACAGTACAAAAAACATGGACTAGCAAAGCTGACAAATTAATAGGCTTTTTTGCCTCATAGGGCTTCTGTACATTTTGGGTATGTTTTGCAGTCTCTTTGTGTAAGGTTAAACATGGTTTGCTTCTTTAAGGCATTTCTGTTAAGCAATTTTTAACAAGAACATATAATTTTGTAGTTGCAATCTTTATAAAGTTTAGTCGAAATACCTTTTCTTTTTATTTGCTATGTACATTTGTGAATGTTGTGTTACCTGCAGTTATTATTGATTGTTATCCAATCTTGACTTGTAAATTGTCAATTGTATGCAGTATACCAACAGAGAGGTACAGGTGAGTACCGCTGTAGGTGGCACACAGTGCAACAAATCAGGATTAGAAATGCTTGATGTGGGTGGGCAACATAACTGAAAGAGAGGTAAGATGCACATGCAATTTGTCAAGTGATGGGGAGGCTTGAGTTTTCTAATACCATATGGTAAAAGGTTGATTCATGGGTCATTTGTTAAAACAGAGGTAATTTTGTAAGCAAAAATTTAATCTATTGTATTTTGAATGCACTAAGGGGGTTATTCACTAAAGTAAGAATTCGACTGTCAAATTCTCAAACAGCGGATTCCAATAGCAAATCCGCAACAATTTGCCCATTGTAAAGTCGCGACAATTTTTTAAGTTTAGATTGCGACAATTTTCCCATAATAAAGTCGCGACTGTGACATTATTCTCATTATAAAGACGTGACTGTGATAGTAGCAGTCTATTGCGACTTTCTTTAGCTGGCGAATTAACACCTATATGCAAGAATTCAAACTTTAGTGAATAACCCCATTAATATTTTTTGCTTTGACAAATGGGGTTTCATTGACACAAAATTATTTTTATTATCCACAAAATACAGAATAAAGTAGATTTTTAGATGAAAATAGATTAGTAAACATGCAAATTGTGTGTTATATTTAGTACAATATTTAGTGCACACAAGAAGATTTTTTTAATATAAAATGCTATTTTGCACATACAGAATTAAATTTTGCAATTTGAATATATGTTGAAATTGAAATTATATTCATTATGAATTTCTGTCAAATTAGAACAAAAACAAAAAATAAAATGATAAACAGATAATAATGAAAAACACAATAATAATAAAAAAAATCATGGATGACCGAAAAGTGTACACAGAACATATATGGTGGCACGTGCCATTGTACAACAGACAGAAGTATGGTGGAGAGTGGAACAATACCAAAAGCAGCTTGTGAATTAGTCGCGTATTTGCCACTTTGCAGAGTTTATTCCGTAAGCGAACATGGGGAAGTGGCAGATAGATGTGAATTCATAGCTCTACACGACTATTCAGGGGTTTATTCACTAAAGTCCGAATTGTTGCGTATAGGTGCGAATTTGCCAGATAAAGACAGTTGCAATAGGCTGCTACTGTCATAGTCGCGTCTTTATAATGAGAATAAGGTCGCAGTCGCGACTTTACAATGGGGAAATTGTAGCAGATTTGCTATGGGAATCCGCTGTTTGGGAATTCGACAGTCAAATTCGCACCTTAGTGAATAACCCCCTGTCAGACTTAAGTCAATATTTGTGTTAAAAAAGAATATTTTGTGACCACATAAGTTTATAAAACTATGTAATGAATTTTAAAATGTAGCAAAGATATTACAAGTAGTGACAATGTTATTTTTGTTTGCAACTTTCATTTTTATATAACACAAAACTAACATTTGGTTCACAAAAGACCGGTGAACATACGGAGCCCCCGTAATAGCAAATCTGCAGTGCAATGTGCTTTTTATTACTTTGTTTAGATTTTGTACCAGTTATTTACCAAGAGCATATTTATCAAACAACACTAACAGAAATGTACTGTCCTTGTTTTCACCGTGAAACCTAACTATTATCACTGTAACAGCTTTTAGCCCTTTTTTTTATACAAAAATCAATACTGGGAGTTCAACTGTTCTTATGTTTTGCAAGTGAAGAGGTTAAATTGCATATTCTATTTCTTATTGATTAAAGGAAACTGTAGAATGCATTGGTATGTTATAATTGTACAGTGGCAAAGTATGCTGCAGGGCAGCCCAATATATAACAAAAAGTCTAGCACCTCATGACCCTATTTGATCTCTTGGTTGACTTAAACATTGTTTATTCTTTATAGAATCACTAGGCTGAGCTGTGAAATAAGAAATTTCCCAGCTGTACCTCCTGCACCTTCATGGGAAGATGCTAAGGAATCTGTGCTTTTAGGAAAATATGTGGGATACGTAGTTGAAAAATCAACAGATGAGAAAGTAATAAGGATATGTATTAAATATCTTAGCAAGTGAGCGCCCAGACTTTATAGTTCCTCGTGGCCCTCAGGATCCTCAGCAAGATACACACTCATCCCTGGATAACACTGAGGGACAAGTGGGTCTGGGAAACAGAATGTCCCTTAGCTTATGGTGAATGGAACATAGGAATCTACAGATAAATAAACATCTCTATTGATGGTACATTGTCTGTCATCCGTATGTTTATGTATCTACAGAGTGAGAGGCTTTTTAGTAATAACACACCACATATTTCTTTATCAGCTGTTTCATGGCTTTGAATCGTAGGCTATGGCTTGTATATAATCTCTGCAAATTGCTGATGCTCTTGAAAGAAATAGAATGGGTGTCTGCCAACATAATGTCCTTGAATATCTATTTATTAGTGACATGCATTGCTTTCCCCTCTGCCTAGTATTTTTTTTCTATTATATGTGGTTTCACTCAGAGACCTCGTCTATTTATTCATTCTCTCTCATATACTTCTAGCTGTTATTTCATATTCCCCTTTCCTGTGTAATACTCCCTTCTCTCCTTTTATCTCTCACTTTAGGACATGGAATTGGGACAAGTGGCACAGATGTAACTGATTCCAGCATGTCTGTCTGCAATGAGGAGGACCTCGCACGTCTCCGACAGTAAGTGCCCTTTTTAAAAGGCGGTGTGGGGGGGGGATCAAAAGGAATGAGTAGATAAAGACAAGATAGACATCTTTACTCTACAGGGGCCTCTGCAGCAACAGCTTAGCTGCCCTTGTACATGGAATGTATGAGCAATATCATGCAGTGCATGAAGTGAAATGTATAATATACTACTACTGAAAATCTAACATTTACCACTACAGCTAGACACAGTGCAGCCATGGCTGTATTTTCCAGTTTACTACTCCCATGTATAACAATACAGTTATTAGATGTGTGCCTGAGATTGAGATGGCATTCAATACAATAAAATACCTTCTGACCATGTGACTACTGGACATTACTGCTGGTTACACTGTACAATGCAGTGCATATGTAGTGGGTGCTGGTAGATTATTCCTTTGTTCTATGGCAGGGGTCGGCAACCTTTTTGGCTGAGAGAGCCATATAGTGCGGCTCTGCTCAGCCCTTTTTGAATCCGGAGCCACTGACGTCATTTGTGATGTCACATAGGTGATGTCAGCAGCTCTGGATTGGCTAGCAACCCGGAAGCGTGGTGACGTCAGCATCTCAGGATTGGCTAGCAACCCAGAAGCATGGTGACGTCAGCATCTCAGGATTGGCTAGCAACCCAGAAGTGCCAAAAGAGCTTTGTCTCTACAGCTCTTGCCGGTGATTATCCTGCAGACTGTAACAAGCAGTTCTTGCATGTTAGCACCGCTCATTACAGTCAAAGAGCCACATGCAGCCATCAAAGAGCCACACTGGATCGAGAGCCATAGGTTGCAGACCCCTGTTCTATGGTTTACATGTAGATAATCCAGTACTCCACCAACAACACAAATAAATTTAGCAGAACTGAACTCATCTGAGGCTGATATTTCTATTTTCAGCTTCTTATCTGGGTATTGCAATGTTTTATCAGTAGTTGTGAGAAGGGGTGTCAAACTCATTTTCACCTAGGGCCACATAAGCTTTATGGTTGCTTCAAAGTCAAAACCTTTAGTCCAAGAGCTTTGATTTCATCATAGGCAGACACTTATGACTGCTTCAGAAGAAGCATATATAATAAATATTGTGGCACCGTGAAACATTCATTTTAGTCCTCTGTAAAATCCTGCTGACACAGTGTACAAAGCTTCTACTTTCATTGTCAGTTCGTGCCAGATAGTGGAACGTGGTGCTATACCTGCTGACTACACTGCCCTTTCCAGCCTCCATGTTGTTATCTCTCCAATTTAAAAAACCTCAGAAAAAGCTAAATCGCTTTTCCGAGTTTATTCCTGCAAGATCTCGGAAGTTTCTGGCTGTGAATATCGTGAGATTTTATTTTGATTGATATTTACCGACAGAAAGTTTTCGATCAAATTTTTCTATGGAAAGGTGGCCAAACTATTAATGTAAAGTACGGCTTTCCATCAAAAAATTCAGTCGAAAACTTTCTGTTGGTAAATATCAGTCAAAAAAATGTTGCAATATTTGCCGTGAGAAACTTTAGAGATTTTGCAGAAATAAACTTGGAAAAGAGAAATCGGGCCTTTCTGAGTTCATTAAATTTTGCCCAAGAGTTCTCAGTCCTCCAATCCCAGCCTTTTATTTTATAATTTGACCTGCACATGGGCAAAATTTAATAAAATCAAAACTATTGATATCGCGATATTGACCGATTTTTACCGATATCGCAATATCGATATTGCTGATATCAACTGACTTTTGCCAATATTGCAATATCGATATTGTGATGACGGATATTTATTGATATCGCAATATTGGTAATATCGATATCACGATATCGAAATTCGATCAAAATGTTTAATCAGATTATTTCTATGGAAAATCCATAATATCACTAGAATATTCAATATCACGATATCGATTTTGTCTTTATCACAATATCAGCAATATTGATACCGTGATATTGGTATAAATCATTCTGTATTGCGATAACGGTAATATTGATATTTTCGATTTTATTAAATTTAGCCCTATGAGTAAAGTTACATGAAATGTGCATTTAAAAGAATCCCTGGCGCCCAACTTATTGTGTAATCGTGCCAACTATACTCGATTTGTAAAAGGTGACCTTACCACAATGGTTCTGCTAACTGATAGTGCGTATATGACCCACAGGGAGTCTGAAGTAGAAAACAGTATTACATAAGCAAATGAATTGGTGCAATAAATTGACATCACTAGTGTTCAGAAAAACATCATGGATGACCGACTTCCCATTTTAGAGACTGGAAGTCCAAACGAATATGAATTTTATCACAGCAGCTGGGCCACATTTCTCTTTATTGTAGCCCCAGATCACTTTGCATTGGTGTTTCACTAGCCAACTGCAATCTGTCACAGCCCCAAACCTCTATCAGCTTTCAACTTTATCAATAAATGTAATTGTGTATGTATATTATATATATATATATATATATATTTAATAACAAACATTTTATATCTAAATAAGTGTTATAATTAAAGGGCTGCTGGTAAATGCTGCAATACTAACACATATCATAACTATTGCAGCCAACATCAGTAGCAAGTATCCCAGCAACAGAGATAACTAATGTGCCACAATGAAAAAATGCCATGTGATAAATATGCCCCCTAGGTCCTGGTCTAGGTGTCCTTCACAAAGGAAATGCTTGTTATACCCTTTGCTAATGATTCTACTGTAGTCTTTAGCCCAAGAGGGGTCGGCCAGGAGCATTGAAAATGCCTTTGATTCTGCAGCTTTGTTGATGCTCTGCTGGACATTGCTGGAGAACTAGCTAATGAGGAGATAAAGCAAAGCAGAACAGAAATGTAACTGCTCCTAATTCTCCCCAGAGGCCTGGCTGCCATTCCACATGTGTCCTTTTCTTTCCCAGCCTCTTATTTTCTGTCTATTAACCTGTCATTCGCCAATATGGTGCAAGTCCTTCAGGCAAAAAATAAATGTGCAGAAAGGCAAGTAAAGAGCACAACTGATATTAACGGCATCACTATATTATATTGTTAAGCTCCTTTGCAAAAGACAATGTATCACCTTTTCAAAGTTGTTGAAAAATGTCACTCCATGTTGAAAAGATGATGTGTGCCTGTGTGTAAGATTGTGTATGAGATTGTGTGTGCTTGTGTGTGCCTATGTGTGAAGTTGTATATGAGATTGTGTGCCTGTGTGCTAGATTGTGTATGAGATTGTGTGTGCCTGTGTGTGAGATTGTGTGCGAGATTGTGTGTGCTTGTGT
>WMED01010275.1:0-15851 GCA_019650415.1 Pipa parva | reverse complement strand
AATCCAATTTGTTTTATGTCGAAATGTATGTTCTTTTTTTGTCTTCCCTAGAAATCTCCCAGAATGATTTCTATAATAAAGTTTCATTTCTATCTGACGAGGATATTGTATAGATGTTTTATACACATTCTTCATGCATCGTACATTTCTTCTTTAGTTTTATTTTTTTTATTTTTTTCCGGTCAGCGAAGCGTTTCATTGTTCCTAGATAGATTGTACAATCTGTTCGCAGTCCAAATCATCCTTGTGCATATAGATCATTACTTATAACAATTTTAAAAAAAAAGTGCTTGCGAGAGTTTTCAATTTAAGTGTTTTTTCAAGTTGTTTACAATGACATATCGAGATTTAACCATTGTTGATTGTAAAAGAGAAAAAAAAAACAAACAAAACAAACAAAAAAAAAAACAAACGTACCAAAGCCTTTGTATCCTCTTTATTATATAACTTCATTTTGAATCCTCTGAGCGTTGGTGTTGAACATTTTGTTACCAGTTTGAGCATTTGCTCTTGTTTCTGTTTTAATTGTAATTTATTTTCCAAAATAAATTAGGGCACCTGAAAGAGATCCCATCATTCACAATTGCCACATATTCTATTCATGTTTTGTTTCTGTTTCAATGAACAGCCGAGACGAGTACAAATCATGGTGGGTGGGTGGAAAGTGTCCGAGGGCAAACCATCTGTATTTATATATACATGCATGTGTCTGAGGGGGTGGAGTCTGTGACTGACCATGTGTGTATCGATATGCTTGTCTGTTTGCTAACAAATCATCCAGGAATCTGCCAGTGCTATGGCGACTGACTGTCTATCAATAGGTATCAATCATGATCACTTTAATCAGCTGATAAATCATTGCCCGCTGTAGACATTTCTTGACTGGTTTCCCTCTTATAAAAGAAAATCATGTCAATCCTGTCTCGGAAGGGAGAAATGGTGGGGCATGATTTAATATGTCCGTATTACGGGGGTTATTCACTAAAGTCCGAATTGTTGCGTATAGGTGCGAATTCGCCAGACAGTCGCCATAGGCTGCTACTGTCGTAGCTGCGTCTTTATAATGAGATTATTGTCGCAAGTCGTGACCTAATTATGTGAAAATTGTCGAAATCTTAACATTAAAAAAATTGTCGCAACTTTACAATAGGGGAAATTGTCGCTGATTTACTATGGGAATCCGCTGTTTGCAAATTCGACAGTTGAATTCGCACCTTAGTGAATAACCCCCGTATACATCTTTTCTTGCGTCTCTGTTTCTTTTGTATGTTTTGAGACCGCGTGATGTCCACACGGTTTGCAATATTTCTGAATTGGAGTTGGTGCCCTTTTTATAAGGTTCTTCTGGAGGGTGAAATTCACAAGCTAGTTTTTTTTTTTGTTTGTTTTTTAATACGTGCAAAAAAGGAAAAAAAAAAAAAGATGAATTTCAGAAAATTGCTGAAGGTTAGTTAGCCTAGAGCTGCCATACACAGGAAGTGGTTGCAGGACAATTTACTTATTCTTGGAATTTGTTTGTATTGTGTATAAACCATTAGAAATGAATCAACTGAAAATACCGCAATGCCTAGTATTTGTGGTTGTCAATTGATTTTAATGTGAATAAATCTATTCCTTGGCCCAATCCAACTTTCCACATTGGTATTTTGAATGAATAGCAAATCCGTTCTGCTGTGCGACCCACCAGCAAATCAACAAACAGAAAGTTTTTGTAAGGTTTCCGTTGCATCTCTTACCCCCTCGCCTAAAAATCAAGACAATTAAAAGAAATTTTTTTTTCCCCATGAAAAAAGGACTAATTAAACCCATTTTTTAGAAACACAAACAAAAATATAATTTCGCTATGTCAAAGAAGTCAAAAAAATTTTTTTTTTTTTTTTAATTTTAGCAGGTAAATTCTGAAAGCAAATTTGTCGCTGGGAAATTGGGTTAATGACATGTTGAAAATAATTCCCAGGGAAAAAAGGAATCTGTAAATCTTTATAAAGTTTGAAGTGGAGCCTTTGGTTAGTCAATAAATGCTGAAGTTTGAAGGTTAGAAGTTGAAGCAATGAGAATATCTGAAAACTGAATGTGGTTTTTGCCGCATTTGCAAACAGTAAGTGGTTTCCACTGCTTACCAGTTGCACACCTAGATTGTGGCATGCAACGGATGCAGTCAAACTGATTTTTTTGTGATTGGCATGGTGTCATTTTAAAGGAAGTGACGTCAAATCACATCATAATAAACACAATGAAGTCATAGTTTTAGGCTTGTTCCTTTGCGATTCCAGAGAGATGAATGACTGAGAAGACGTTAACAGTCAACAAAAGTACTGCAGTACCGCTATTAATTTTTACTAACTGCAGTACCGTTATAATGTGCCATTAGCGAATTGGACAAGGCGTACTGTGTCACATTCACCAGTTTTACTTGGCCAGAAAAAGTAGGAAATTAGGGGGCTGATGGCATTGCTTCTTCGCTTTGGGAAACCTCTGTTTAATGAAGACTAAAAGGCATACCAGTCAGTAAAATATATATACGATTACACTAAAATTGGGCGAAATTTAATAAACTCTGAAAAGGCATATTTCGCCTTTCCGAGTTTATTCCCGCAAAATCTCGGCTAGTTTCACGCGGTAAATATCTCGAGATTTTTTTTTTTTCCCGATCGATGTTTACCGACAGAAACTTTTCGACCGATACTACTAACGTAAAGTACGGCTACCCCTTTTCAATCGAAAAACTCAAATCGAAAAGTTTCTGTCGGTGAATATCGATCAAAAAAAAAAAATCTCGAGATGTTTATAGCAAGAAAGTGGCAGAGATCTCGCGGGTACAAACTCGGAAAGGCGAAATCGGCCTTTTTCCGAGGTTTATTAAATTTCGCTCACCTTAGAAAGGAAGTCTTCTGACTGCATTAGTAATTTAACACGCACAAATGCAGCAATCTACTATTTATAAAATAAAATGAAAAAGGGGTAGTTGTGTGCGTGCATTCCATACACTTCATTTGATTTTATCACAGTAAGCAGTTGTTTGATATTATATTATTCAACACTTGGCAAACAGTTTCAAACAAAACAATATCTACTTACCTGCTTGAAAGCAAAATCCTTATGAGCAATTTTATCACAACAAAGACCCTGTCATTTAATTACTTGCTTGAAAAAACAATGGCGATTGTTTACAAAATCTAATCACACCCTGTTAAAGGGAAGTGATCACCAAAATGAAAGGTTTTTGCTTGTTCCGTAATACAGTGTTAGTAAAGTGGATGCGTACTGAAAAAATTGGTTACTTTTATTCTGAAGAACGATTGAGGGGATTATTCTCCAGAGTTCGATTTGTTGCATAAAGGTGTGAATTCGCCAGCTAAAGACAGTCGCAATAGACTGCTACTGTCGCAGTTGCGTCTTTATAACGAGAATATTGTCGCGGTTGTGAATTTACTATGGAAATATTGTCGCAGTCGCAATTGAAAAATTTGTTGCGGTCTCAACTTTACACTTGAGGAATTGTCGCGGATTTGCTATGGGAATCCGCTGTTTGAGAATTCAACAGTCGAATTTGAACTTTAGAGAATAAGCCCCCATAGTCATTGTTCTGTGTTTGGATAAGGGATTGTATTGTCTGCTTTTTTCTTTAGCAAAACAGACGTCTATTTCATTAGAGAAGTAAATCGTCAACATGTTAACAATTGTGGAAAGGTTCGAATTTGCGTTCATTCGCCCAATTCGCCAGCACTGTTTATTTATCAAACATGGTTATTTTCTGCAATTCAGCAAATACACAACCAGTTGTACAGCTTACGACAGAGCTTTTGCATCACTATGCGTGCGAAGTGCAAATGCGTCAAATCATACTGCTCCGAATACACAGATTTGACTTTGCCAGATCAAAGTTAGAGGTGGATGACAGACGACTGTTAACTCAAACGTCATAGAAAATATAGCGACCGAGTAGCAACATGAGTTAGGAATTGTGTAGCACAGCGATGCCCAACCTTTTTTGGCCTGGGGGCCGAATAAAATTGCGACACACGTGTCACGGGCCGCTTCAAAGTTTCGACTTCTAAAATCACGACCGCGACAAATTTTAAAGTAACAGCTGTGACAATTTTCCATAGTAAAGTCATGACTGCGACAATATTCTCATTAGAAAGATGCGTCTGTGACAATATTCTCATTAGAAAGATGTGACTGCGACAGCAACAGTCTACTGCGACTGTCTTTAGCTGGCGAATTCACTTATACGCAACATGTCGGATTTAAGAATTCAGGCCGCGCGCCAAATAGGGCCCGTGGGTCGTAAGTTGGGCATCACTGGTATATAGCATGGAAAGGCATTTAAAAATTATATTAACAGCACGGATCAAAACATAAATGTGGCCGACTGTCTGTTGTTCTGATCTATCTTGCCTATTAACAGTATTTTGTCATTAATATAAAAAATATACTGTATATATTTAGAGTGACATTGCTGCTTGGTTCAATTTGCCTCACTTTGTCCCTACTGTTTGACGGACAGTTCTGATGCTGTTCACTTCTTTGCCAAGGGAAAGTGTCATTTGGTGAATAAGGAGAAGTCAATTTGCACAATTTGAAAGCATAACAATTTGGGGGATTTGGGTCATTTTGCGGGTAGCAATTTATCAAGCTCTGATTTTTATTTGATTGCGGTAAATTTATCAATATCGTTTAACGTTATATAGCGATGATGGATTTAACTGTAAATTTAAATGTAAAAGTTAATGATATCCTTATGTATATATCGATATGAAAATTGTTACAGTATATATGTCATTTCAACAAACAGAACTTTGGAACTAAAATCGCACTCAGTGCCCATTGAAAATAATGAATAACACCACCCGGAGATTGGCGAAATGTAATGCCGCTGAAATTGACTGTTAGAGTCAAACGCCTACTTTAGTAAATGAGATAAATATCATTAATGAAATTATCAGCTATATCGTAATCGATGTTGTTATCGATATTATGGAGCTGACAATAGAGATGCACAACAAAAACCAGTGACGCAAAACTAAAAATGGGCATAGTAAATAAGAGAAGTCGAAATCTGTAAAATAAACTGCAATTTACTATTCGATTTCAACACGAAAGTCAATTTGACGTTAGTAAATATGCCCCAAATTATCTGTTCAATTCAGATTTGTATCATATAAATAATTTAAAATGCTAATTGATAATATGTCTTATTAATGAGTATACTAGATCCCTACATCTTAATTTCCAAAGCAAGAATATATATAATTTAGGTTCATCGCAGCACAGGTAGGTAAACCGCAATCGTAGGTGATTAAGTCAATGTAATTAACTGTTAAATTAATGTTCTGCTTTAATAAACTGTGTTGATATGATACAGTATGTAGACAAATGGATATGAAATAAAACCAGGTAATATAAAGTATACCTGGTAGTATGAAATAGAAAATACAAGCAAAATACTTATCAAGTGCTAAAAACAGGTTTCAAGATGTAAATGTATTTTATTTCATTTTGCAAAACTGTCATGTGTATTATAAAGTATAATTTTCTCCCTATTGTAGTTTATAAGGATATTAATAGTCACCTCGGAGTTCCCTGTATAACTCGGCTTGTGTCCATGTGTATTATAAAGTATAATGTTCCCTCTACTGTAGTTTATAAGGATATTAATAGTCACCTCGGAGTTCCCTATATAACTCAGCTTGTGGCCATGTTTATTATAAAGGATAATGTTCCCCCTTCTGTAGATTATAAGGATATTAAGTCACCTCGGAGTTCCATGCCCTATATAACTCGTCCTGAGGCCCTTATTATATTATAAAGACATGGAATATCTATTCCTCATAAAAAAGCAATTTTGCTGTTAACCTGACAAAAGACTTGAGTTGTTACATTAAGCTTGACTGCATTATAATCAGGATATGTACAGTTATAGCTTGATGACAAGATTGCTATTTGTTTCTACGCATTCTTAAGTTTGTTGTTTTTTTATTTTTCAAAAAGCATTAACTATTACAAAAAAAATCAAAAAAAAATCAGAGAATTATTGAATAAAAGTAATATTGCTGGTTACTTACCCAGTGTTTGTATATACTGACATGGTTAGTTGTGATTCTATTGTACTTTCATGCGTCTTCTCATAATATTAATATAATGACTCCAATCTACCAAGTTCACACTCTGAATAATTTTATCAGTGACATTTTTCATTTCTAGCAAACCAAGGTAATGCTTTTAAAACCTTGGTGCGTGCGATAGAGTGTTATAAGAGGCTCATTACCAGACAATTATTTGAAGAACCTCTGCTTTCTTTTTTAGCCCTGCGACTAATGAAATTACAATTTATTTTGCAGTCTCCAAATAGAATACCATTGATAGGAAGCTTGTATTTTAATGCATAATTTAGGCTTGAATATTAAGTTTGCATCTCAAATGAATTTTCTCTATAGTTTCAGAAATAGGGGGCGTGAACTCAGCAGATGCTAAAAATTACTTTTATTGCCGCATCTCTACATCGCTGCCATAACTAAGATTGCGCACAAATAAATGGATAGGTTGTTAAAAAAAATGTAAGATGAACTCTTACCTCATCAATAACAAGAAGCAGCAAGTCTTTTAATCAGAAGGTAACAGGGAGGTTGAATATTCCAAACTAGTAGTTCACTTTCTGTTTGGTACAGATGTGTCCTCTAAGACCAAAGCGTATAAACTAGGCTGGATACAGACAAGTTTTATCTACCGTATTTGCCGGCGTATAAGACGACCCCCAACTTTTCCAGTTAAAATATAGAGTTTGGGATATACTCGCCGTATAAGACTACCCCTCTTCCAAGGCAAATCCTGCTTGGATTGGTCAGCTCTCCCTGCCTGCCCAGCCCTCCCTGTCTCCAAGATTATCAGAGCACCATCACACTGTGCTTCCCCTACAAGCCCCTTTCCCACACTGTGCTGCCCCTACAAGCCCTACCCTCTGAAGGAGGGGGGCGCTATCTTAGTGCTTGCCCCCCTCCTTTTCTCTCCTTACCTAGCTCCTCTGTTGCCTGGCTATCTGTGCTGAGTGCTATAGCGTTTCCTCTCCCCAGCAATGATTAAACTTCCTGTCGCTCACAGGAAGTTACATCAATGCTGGGGGAGGAATGCTGTAGCGCTCAGCACAGACAGCCGGGCAATGGAGGAGCTAGATAAGGAGAGAAAAAAGTGATACCCGGCGTATAAGACGACTCCCGACTTTTCAGATGATTTTCAGGGGTTAAAAATTAGTCTTATACGCCAGCAAATACAGTATATTGTTGTCGCAGCGTATGACTAATCCAAATCAAAACTTAAAAATAAACCCTTAGAAATTTAAGGGATTTCTTGGCTAATTAAAAATGGATGAAACGTTCACTTTGCTGTGAATTCAGATAAATAAATGGGTGTAATTCACTGCTTGAACTACCGTGGGAACTCTAGAAATCAAGTCTTGGGAGACGGGTCACCTTGGTCTTGTTCTGCACCATTTTATGGAAATCCATGTCAACAGAACAAAATGGCTTCCAGGCAACAGTATTGTATGCATTACACAAATGTATCCATTGCAAACTGAGGATACATGGGACCTAAAGAAAAACAATGCTCCTAGAGTAGTTGTAAATTTGAACATATGCCAATATAATATTAGAAAAACAGGGTAAAAAATTATTTTGAAGGTGTTTGGAATAGGAAGATAGTTTGTGACTTTCTCGATAAAATAGTGACAATTATAACCCTGATTCCCCCTCAGGAACAGGAAGGAACCACAACTCCCCACAGAAACACACAAAAAAAATTATAATATTTTATTTACATTTTTTCTAAACAAATACAACTTTATTTCAGCAGAACATTCAGAGGGGGTTATTCTCTAAAGTCCAAATTGTTGCGCAACCGGGTGAATTCGTCAGCTAAAGACAGTTGTAATAGACTGCTTACTGTCGCAGTCACGTCTTTATAATGGAAATATTGTCGCAGTCGCGACTTTACAGTGGGAGAATTGTTGCAGTCGCGGATTTGCTATGGGAATCCGCTGTTCGAGAATTCCACAGTCGAACTCAGACCTTAGAGAATAACCCTCTCATTCTCATAGTGTGTGTTTGGGAAAATTTACTTTTATTTTGAAAGTCGCACCCCGTTTAACCGTCGTAGCCGCTGTCTATAACTGATGTAATTACACAATTTTCCACAGTTCTAAGTCATATATTTTATAGCCATTGCTGTCTTTTTTTTTCTTGAAGCGTTGCATTGTAGGAAATAAAACGATGGCAGCAAATAGACATGTAACCTATGAGACACATACAATTATCTAGAAACGATCTAGAAAATCCCATCGTGTCAAGCCATCAGTATATTTGTGGCTTGTTTCGGTGTGGCTGAACACATTGCTTATTGGGCCTTGACAGTTGTATTAGCAGATAGTGTACATACAAATCTATAACAGATCCTGTTACACCGTTTTTACTCAGCTAAAACCACTGTAATTGACGTCAGTGGAGACAAACTTAAAAGGATTTTTCCTCCGGTCTCTTCTAGGATGTTATTTACACAATGAAAGAAACCTTAACTATTTCTTACCCTCCTACAATGATCTCTTAAAGGAAAATGAAGCTATATATATATATTTTTTTTTTTACATTGGCATAATGTATATAAGAGTTTTCAATAATGTGGGTGAAAAAAAAAGAATTACGGAAACCAGGAACGTGAAATACGAGCACAGATAAATAAAAAATAATCATTTTTGCTGTATGGTTGTGAGCAGTGCTTGATTTACATTTCAGGACCTCATAGGCACAGAACACCCACTCACTGACCACACCCACTCACTGACCACACCCACTCACTGACCACACCCCTTTGCACACATAGTCACTGACTAAATTATACAGTGAACTGAAATGCTTTATTTGTGTGACTCATATTTTCATACAAAGTGAAGTCACAAATGTCAGGTTCAACATTTACACTTTATCCTTGGCCATCATCTGAGTCCCTTATAAGCACAGGTCTTTCATGCCTGTAGGTCAATCCAGCACTAACAGTTATACTTACAGAAAAGTGGCCTTCTTTCTCCTGCTTCTTGATTGACACAAGAGTACCATCTCGACCTGATCTTCATCCCACCTACTCTTCTGCATGCTCAGGTGTGGAATTAGGCTTCTCCATAAGTACAATGGCTTACTGAAGGTACCAAGGTACCAGCCACACTACTCAAAATTAATAGCCACTGGCCACTGCCAGCAAAATTTATAGTTGTTGTTACTATTATGTACTGAGCTATATGATAAGGGAATGCCAATGTAAGCTATCCCTAAATGGAATCAGAACATTAGTGAGTGAAATGAAAGATGGAAATATCTGTGTATATTTCAGCCATTTTTCACAAGGACCAAACATAGGTTACTGATTTGGGAGATTTGGAAACTTCTTCCCAGTCTAACTAAGGTGCTGTTAAGACTCCCTCAACTATAGAACCAATCTAATTCCTCTACTCATGGTGAGGGCGAGTCTTTCATGATGGGAGAAGATCTGGTGCATTGTGGAATCATTCATTGGCCTCAAACAGGGTCGGACTTTCTGAACTGTAGAATAGCAACTTCATTCTTTTTTTGGGCAAGTGGGACTCACTTACTGAGTAGTACGTCTTGTCAAATAACTTCTGACACTGTGACCTATAGTGATTAAATTAGATTTCTAATAACGTCAACTCTTATAATAATGTCAAGTCTTAATCCTTGTTATGCATTTGAATTAAGATACAACCACCATCCTAAGCCTTCTGTAAAGCTAACCAGAAATTGGAGCTGCTCACCACTCAATGTAGTGTTTTTATTTATTCAGTTTCTTAATTTTAATAGAAAATGTCACCCTAACATTCTCTTCCCCAAAGGCGATTGGCTCCTGAAAACCCGAATGTCAAACAAACAGAATAAAAAAAAAAGATCTAATTGCTCTACTCTTATTCACTCATGCCTAGTGGGAACATAACCCAAGCTACTGATGACCTTTAAATTATCCTTCCTCCCCTCTACACCAGGAGGTCTTTATGACCTTGACCACATCCCTTTATGTCCCCATGCCTTAGGCACCCAAAATTAAACTGTGTAAAAGAGTCAGCTATTGGCTCTCTGTTCAGTTAGTAATATTAAGTGTACAGACAGATATATACTGTATATATATATATATATAACTATTTAATATTATGAAATATAACTTTTTCATTGCTTGTGAATTGCAACAAAACAAACTAAATATATATATTACTTAGGGAGAATAAAACTACCCAGAACACCATCTAATGCCATATCAAACTGTCAGGTTAATTAAAAAAATAAGTTAGGTTCCTAATTATACAATAGCAGTTCTGCAGAATTTTATATCTAGACTGATTTCTCCTTTCCTGGATCCTGCATCTGGGTAAATATGTATAAAAGTAATAGTTTGTGCCAACAGCCCAAATGACAGCATTGTCTGTGAATGTCATCATTATACACGCGATTGCTGAATTGTACAGATAATCGTTAAAATGATCATCTCATTCATTGAGGAGAGTGGAATGCAGTCTGCTACTGACATGAAGTGTGGTCAGGCAGATCAGATTCACCTGTGTGATTGATAAAGGTTTAGTTAATCGTGAATGCTTATTTATTGATTAAGACAATTATTTTGGTCCCTACACATGAAGCAATGTGTTACTAACACCCCAGTATCAGCATATAAACCAGTCCGAGTACAATTAGCTTAAGCATACTTTACTGTAAGCGTTCAGATAACCAGTACCTACCCAGCTCCTCTGCCTGTAACCAGTTTCGTTAAATCTGTTTATCTTAGAGATGGGCAAGTGTTTTTTGGTTGATAATAAAATGCAGCCTGCATCTGTATTTTTGGGCAGTATCACCCGGTTGGGGTTATTCACTAAGGTGTGAAATTGACTGTCGAATTCTCAAACAACACGTTCCCATAGCAAATCCGCAACCGCGACAATGTCCCCGTTGTTAAGTCACGACGGCGACAATTTTTAAAGTTGTGACTGCAACAATTTTCCATAGCAAAGTTGTGACTGCGACATTATTCTCATTAAAAAGACACGACTGCGACAGTAGCAGTCTATTGCGACTGTCTTTAGCTGGCAAAATCACACCTATACGCAACAATTCGAACTTTCGGGAATAACCCATTCAATCTGGTCTATTTTTGCTACTGTCACGGTCCGTGTTTGCCACCACAACTGCTACTTACTGTCCAGGATGGCTCATGTGCGCTTGTCTCCTAGGCGCATGTGCCACATCTCTCTGCTTTTTAGGGACTGCCGGCAGCATGCATGCTGCCGCCGTGCTCCCAAGACATGTATGTGTCGGGAGCACTCCTGTTGCGCTAGCACGCAGCGGGAGATTTAAAAGCTGGTTAGCTTGGGCACTCGGTACCTAAGCTTCCAGCTAATTACAGGCTGTATGTGTTGTCTCTGTGTCTCAGCACTGTTTCCTTGGTTTGTCTGTTCTGCCTATTGAATCAAGTTTTTGTTAAGCGTTCCTGTGGGTCATCTATTAAAGTAACAGTACTCAAGCAGTGCATGTGTTTTCTCCTATCTGGTTCACAAGCTTCACCAGCTACTACCCAGAGGTGGTACACTCGGGGACCGCGACCTGGAGGACTCTTGCAACCAAGCCCAGTACCTCCTTGTGGAGGTTAAAGGTGAAGACCAGGGTCCCTTTAGATTCCGCACCTCGCAGTGTACCTAAGTCAAACCTCATGGTGGTATAGAGGGTCCGCTTTCTGCTCATGACAACTACATGTGTGAAAATTCAAAAATTAATTTTTGATACTTCTTTATCTATCCCAAATCAATACATTTTCTGATATATTATTCTTAGTTATGCCCTGCTTTTAAATCCAAGCATTTGCCATTTGTCTTTTATCTCTTAACATGTAAAAATGATTTATCCTTTAAGGGGTTGTTTACAATGTAATAAATGTTAGTATGTTGTAGATAGTAGTATAATACACAGCACTCACAGGAAGTGCACGAAACTTCCTGTAAATTATAAGCTTATGATCCACTAGTTCTGACATCAGAGCTATATAATTCTAACTTAAAGCAACCATCCTGTTTAAAATCATCATTTTGAAACATGTCATTGCTTCATTTTCTTAAAGCCACTTCTTTTAACTGCCTCTGCATCCCTCAAACTGCCACTGAACGCTTCCAGTAAGTTAACACGTCACTGTATTTCTGCCCTGCAACCTTGTGCTTTTATATGGTCCTGGAACTCCTGTGTCTAATAATATCCTTATAAATTACAGAAAAGGGGACATTATCCTCTATATTATAATGGTCACGTTTGAATCTATAAACATTTTTGTGCTTGTTTCACTTAAAGGCTCACATTTTGGGTGAAATTTATTAAAATTGGTAATTGGCGATATTGGTAATTTTTACCGATATCGATATCGCAATTTACCGATATCGATATCGCAATATTGGAATTTCGGCCAGCCATTGATTTTAAAAGCGGTATTTCACTATTTTAATAAATTTCACCCTAATTAGATTTAACCGACTGCTTTGCGTGCAATAATAAATGAATATAACAGGTATTGACCGAGTTGGGTTACGGAATGGAGGATAAATGGTGCGGGGTCTAAACAAGAAAAAAAAATAAATTCATGAAAAATAATTATCAAAAAAAAATTAACTAACGGAGGTCAGTGACGCAGCAATGAAAAGAAAAAAAAGAAAAGATAAAGTCTAATCATTTAAAATCACACGAAAAATCAAATATAAAGACCAATTGCAAATTTAGAATTCCGTTACAAAATAGTACAAATGAATTCGAAGGTGGATACGTGTTCCCATTGCGAGTAACCTAGCAGAAGAAGGCGAGGAAAGAGTATTTATTCGCTGTGTGGGATCAGGAATTACAGTTAAATGAAAGTTAAGAAATGCATATTTCTGGCCTATATGATTAACTCGGCAGGATTTATCATGGGATTGCCAAGCTTTATGTATTATTAAGAAATCGCACAGTGACATTTGCAATTCCTTTCGCGTAAAGTGCCCAACAATTTTCCAACTGTCATTTGTTCTCTACTAATATAAAATGGTAAAAAAAAAAAAAAAAAAAAAATCTCTTGCGCTACACAAAGAAACGAAATGCGTTAAAAGACAAGAACGATGACATACTTTTCGTCTCTGTATAATATGATATACGATATACATAAACCAAGGCGTCATAAGCCATTCCTCTCCATCACAGATTTAAATAACCCCCTGCAGCACCCCAATTCTTGGCTGGAGTATACATACGTTTAAGCACAATATATGTATTTTCAGAACCAATAGAAGCACAGCAAGAAAATGTTACTATTTAGCAAAGTATACGCTTTGTAAACAGCTGCAGTAAACCGTTCATAAGATCGAAACTCGCCAACACATTTCGGTCCAGTGACCTTTTACCAAACCAGCCGCCCATTGTAGTCAAACCTGCTTTTTAGCTGCTTAAAAGGAAAAGTCGCTTTAGCTTACTTTATGCTAAGGCAAATCAATACGAAGATAAAGAAGAAGCTGCAGTAATTTTATCCCAACATTTTGTTTATTGAATATTCACTAACCAGCAATGCAATAGAAGCTGGTCCCACATTGGGCAGATTCGTCAGCCGACTTTGGCCTTTTTCAAAACAAAATGACAAATATATCAATGGGTTTAATTCATAAAAAGACCAAATAGTCACCACTTCCCCATATTCTTCAATTCAACAAACTCTGTGAAGTGTGGAATCTGAGACTAACTCAACAGTTTAGGACAGTCAATGACTTACGGAGCACCTTGCATCACTTTATGCGCAGGTACTGATAATTTCCCAAGTCATCAAGCATCGGAGTCCGTGGCAGTAGCGAATTAAGCAAGGCGTATTGTGTCACATTCGCCAGATTTAAGTGATGAATTAGGGGGCTGATGATATGGTTCCTACTGTCTGACTGACTATGCCGCACTATAGAAGAGACGGCTTACTGGTGCAGTAGCATCTTCGCTATAGGAATCAGAGTGTAGCAACCCAAAGTGATGAGAATTCACTTGGGCGGTTGAAATTCTCCCTGTAATGAATAAGCCCACCTAGTGTTCAGCCAATAAGAATTTATTGATAGTTGAACAAAAGTTTTATTGAACTTGTTGGTAAATCTTGACTGATCAGAATGACCCACTAAGACACAGAGGAATCTCCCCGGTGGTTCTAGGCCTCAGTGGGTCTTAAATTGTACCATCATGGCACATGTTTAGAGAACTAATGTTCATAAGGACTATGGGTGATTATAAGTGGGGGAGGGTAATTATACTTATCGATCATCTCCTTCAGTGTCTGCCTCCTGCTTCAAGATTTCTCAGATCTTCATTGCTACTCTTTCTCTTCGGCATACTTGATTAAGCAAGCCCAGAAGCAGTTTAAGCATGCACAGAAGGAAAAATCGGCAATATTGATATAATATAACATAATATAATTACCCTCCCCCACTCCCCTTAGTTCTAATGTGCATTAGTTTTCCTTGATCAGAAAAGTTCGTATGGGCAATGGTTGTTGTACTACCTGCAAAAGAAATGTATCACCCTGTTCCCAACATTGGTGCATTCACAGGAGCAAAAATCTTGTCACAGTGCAAATAAGTTCACTGAATATGCTATACAGTTTCTTAGTACGAGAAAAAGGGTATTTATGCAGAAAAATGCAGGCTTTGCTCCCAAACATTAGGGGGGGAATTCACCATAGTGCGAAGTGAGTCCCGGATCCTTCTCCTCACTTCGCACAGACTGTTATGCACTCGCTGATGTCCTGCACGCAGACATCAGCGAACACTTTAAAGGGATTCCAGTTTCGGCAAGGTGACTCGAGTGGTCTCGCCTAAACTGGAATCCCTTTAAAGCGTTCGCTGATGTCCACGTGCAGGACATCAACGAGCGCATAACAGTCTGTGGGAAGTGAGGCGAAGGATTCGCACCTCACTTCGCACTACCGTGAATTCCCCCCTAGATCTACATCAGATTCTACAGTTCCCCTAATTTATTCATCTACATGGAGCAATCCTAGAACAAATTGGGACATTTAATTGTCAGAGTTTTAAAAGTAACACCAAAAATTAAAGAAATTCCTGAAATGCATTTATAGTTACTATATATTCAATCTATGCTTCTAAAAATTTGCAATTGTGTTTAGAAAGTTTGATATTCAGCTATTTATCTTTAAAAATTGGACTTTAGGGCAACACATTCTGCATGTGCTTTATGGAAAGCACCATAGAAAACAACGGGACTGGGTGAGTTCTGTTTAACAACATAGCTGCCATTAGTAAAGTTAAAAACAAACAGAAAGCAATACAATTAATTAACATAAAGATAACATTTTACAAGTGCTGTATTTGAATAATTGTCATGCCAATCCAAATGTGAATTTTGATTTCTTTTTGTGTTACTGGTTCGTTAACATTTAAGGGGTAAATTTATAAAGGTCACGTCGACTTCTTCAATTAATTTTGCAGTTTTTCTAGGCTATTTCACTAACTGCTTGATTGAGATCGATAAATACTGATCCGTCAAAATCGCCGCACTGTCTTCAATGTGTTTCCGCTTCTATTGAGTACGGATATAGGAAACAACATCCGAGTGTGGCAAAACTATCATCGTTTTTTCGCCACCCTATATCGTTCAAACAGAGAATCGCCAAAAATAGCCTCATCAATATTTTACCAACATTTCTCACCACCAAAAACTTTTTGACTTTTAAAAATATCTCACTTAGAGGGGAATTCAGGATAGTCCGAAGTGAGGTGCGGAGTCTTCGCCTCACTTCGGACTGAC
>WMED01010274.1:0-15605 GCA_019650415.1 Pipa parva | reverse complement strand
GCTGTTGCTGCCACAGCTGGCAGCACTAAACAGGAGAAGGAACCCAGAAGCGCTGATCACGTGTGCTCCCGGGTTCCCATTGGAATGGTATCCGATCGTTCAAAGGAGCCCTCACCAAACCAAGGAGGGAGTCATCCAGGACTCTCTCTGTGTTGGATCAAGTGGGGGGCCGCAAACTATCGTCTCGAGGGCCGCGAGTTTGAGACCCCTGCCTTAGCTCTCATTAAGGTGTCCATTATTGTATATCTCAATTCCATAAAGGGGTTTGTGCTCTTAAAAGGAAAAACACCCTTAAAGAGGAGCCATTTCAAAAACCAAATTCCCATATCACAATACAGGTTAAAACTCATAGACATACAACACTACATTTATGCCAACATGTATTAAACATTTGTACTTTTAAAATAGGAGGAAATCAATGCTTTATAAAAGCAATTTAAATCAATCTTAATATTCAGACCCATAAAAATCTACAGTGAACCCTTCTGGGGATATTCTTCTTTCAACCTCTGTACCTCTCTAATCTTTCTCAGTGAGTTTAATCCCTATAAACTCCAACAATTTTGAATATTTTGGAATTATATTTTGTTGCCCCCAACAAATTGACAGTTTGAATGGACTCGACCATAACAAACAACTTAAATCGTTCAACCTTCCACTTTCCATCTCGTATCATATTTGCATGCTGTGCATTTACAACAATAAAAAAAAAATTGACACCTGTTTGTTAAAAAGAAGCATATTTGATCTATAATCCATAAAAATATTATTTGGCAGGTAACTTGTCCCTAAGAGATCTTTTTCTATCTGACTTATGGATGTTAATCAATAAGAAGGTGATCCTGATGGTGGATATGCTAGTTTTCTTAAATATCACCTCTAATTTTCAAATGTCGTTCCTGTAATTTATTCCAACCCTTCATTTAACTGAACCAGCATTTGTGGTTGTACATTTTTAGTGGAGTTTCATATGCTCTCATCTGACAACGGTCTATAAATTTCCAACAGAAATTTAGCACGGTCCCTAATTACCAAACCCACATTTTTATAGGCTAGATTTATAGCTGTGTCTGAATTACTCTATTTTAAAGCTTCCCTCTCATTTTTTCAAATTCTGACTATGATTATTGGTTTTATTTAATTTAATCAGGGCCCATTTGTCTAAAAATCAGAAAGTGAGCATATATGCACTGTTGCATAGTTTAGTTTAATGTGGATAAATCCTTCATTATATAAATATTTCTATTTAAGAAAATCACTTCTTGTTCCCTACTTCCCCACTGGGGTCTTTTCCATTTATATTTGTCATTTTCTTTTACTGATCCTCCTACTTCTGAACATTAGTGTTTTTTCAAAAAATGTTGTCTGTTTTCTCCACCTAAATTTTCTTCTATATTATGCAATTGTGATATAACATTGGTGACCTCTTTTAATTCGATTATTAATAATGGATTTGTTACCATATTGAGTAGATATATCCCTTTTTCACAGGGATGGAGTATCATAACATTTAAAGAACTTCTCATCCTTAGTTGACCTTAAAGGGGAGGTTACAGGAAGCTTAGTATTGACTCTAAAACTTATTGGAGCCCAATTCTTATTTTCTTTTGGTGGTGTCTACATTCTATATTTTCTGTATTTTGTTTACGGCTGCTTTTAAACCACATCATATGTTCCAAATCCCTCTTAAATATATTTTTCTTTTATCTCTTCTTCTCCTGCCCTCAATTTTTCTCCAAAGTATGTATCTCTTTAAAAATATTCAGCATCTCTTTCTAGGATTCCAGTTTTACTATTCAATTCAATACTATCTGTGACAAGATAACAAGACATAGCTCTGTGATCAGACATAATAAGACTTATGAGATTAAAAGATATATAAACATTAGGGGTAATTCAGCAATGAGCGAACTTACCCTTCGAACCTTCACATCAGCTCGCAGAGACTGTTATGCGTTCGCTGATGCGCTGCACGCAGACATCAGCGAACACATTAAAGGGAATCCAGTCTTGGCGAGGCTCGACATCAGCGAACGCGTAACAGTCTCTGCGAGCTGATGCGAAGGATTGGAGGGTAAGTTCGCTCTTTGCTGAATTACCCCTAGATCTTGTATCAGAGTTAGAAACCAGGTTTGTGAATCTGCAAACATTATGTATTTACAACCACTTTTGATAATGATTCCATTTTCATATACTTTTCTAATGTGGTCATAGGCCACCATCTTCTTCAAGATGAGTTTTTCCATTTGTTATATAATATGGTTAACTGACAGTTCTCATTCTATTTTCTTTTCAGCAAATACTGTACTGTATATATGTCAATAGTTCTATTATACAATTTTAAAAGTATCCATTAAATGTAAATATATACAGGTGAATATGTAAAAATTCAAGTATTCAAATACAGGGTGGGGAATAAAGATCTCCCACATTTGGAGTGGGCACCGTATGGACTGAGGTGGCAGTAGCGAGGCGGGGCAGGTTTCATTCGGTAGGCTAGGCTCTACCATTTTCATTTTCTTCATCAATTATTATAACAATTTTTCGTTCTTTTTCAAAACCCATCATGAATTGAATAGGTGAACATCGTTCATCTAGGTCTGCCAGATGATTTTCTTTTCAATGTGGATCCAGTTGCATGAAGGTTAGAAATCCAAAGCAAAATTATTTTCCGGTCTGGTACAGATGCATTTTGACCAAGATGAAAGCGTCTATGGAACGCTCGCTGTGTCGCTATTACAGATCAGTTGTTTTCATAATACGATTGAACTACAAAGCCACATTGTTCACCGGTCCAATTCATGATGGGTTTTGAAAAAAAAAGAAAAATTGTTATAATAATTGATGAAGAAAATGAAAATGGTAGAGCCTAGCCTACCGAATGAAACCTGCCCCACCTCTCTACTGCCACTACAGCCCATACGGTGCCCACTCCAAATGTGGGAGATCTTTATGCCCCACCCTGTATTTAATCTATAAAATAAAACCTAAATATTTAAACCAGATCTCACAGACACAAATACTTTACTTGCATTTGCACTTTACTTTGCCTACTGGTTTTTGTAATTTATATTCCTATCCCCATTGTCATGTATGCTGGAGAGATGAGAAACGTAATTTCAATACTTGTATGTGCTCATGTACATATGCAGAATTGACAAATATCTATCTATCTATCTATCTATCTGTATCTATCTATCTGTATCTATCTATCTGTATATATCTATCTATCTATCTATCTAAGTGACACAAGAATCTCAAAGCTGACAAGGAGACTCAAGCTGTAAGTGGTTAGATTCGTGGGCAGGTAGGCTAGGGTCAGGAAGGTGCAAAGTCCACACAGGCTGGCGCATAGGGCACACAGGCAGATGTTAGTAATAAATTAGGCAAAAATCAAAGCCTGAATGTCAAAACACAAGGATTGATAAGATCAGAAGAGCAGAAAAGGAACTGGACAGAATGCACCAAAATCATATACTAACCCAGGGGTTGGCAAACTTCCTTGAGGAGGGAGCCATTTCGCTCCCTCCTCCAGCGGCAACAACTATGTTGTGAGCCACTGGAGGAGGGAAGAGCGCACTCTCCCGACCACATGACCTGCTGATGGCCAATCAGAAGATCCGTCGGCGGTCATGGTCAGGGCTTCAGAGGTGCACTCCAAGCCACAACAAGATGGATAAAGAGCTGCAAGTGGTTTGCGAGCCGCACTTTGCCAACCCCTGTACTAACCAAAAAAGGAGGAGGTAGGAAGTAATGCAAGGTTTAGATTTGAATACGCCAAAAATTAGTGCAAAGAAAGTTCTTGTCACAGCATCAGTAAAAACAGTAATAATTTATCACAGCTGAGGCATGCACAGATCTAAGAGGTGTATTTTATCTCTAAAACAGTATAAGGTCAAATAAAATTTTTAACAGTTTTGCTCTACAGAACACATTGGTTGTCCTTATCTGGTCTGGCAAACCTCACATCAATTTTCTCCCACAGCTCCTCTCTTAAGACTGTCAGCAATTAACTATTCTCAGTACACATCCATTTAATGTTTCATATGGTACAAGTAATGGAGTGCACAATAAAAATCAACAGCAGTTCAACACAGGTTAGGCTTAAAGGGGCACTATAGTGGCAATATAACTGCACACACACATGTAAAACCCCTTTATACTAAACCAATTGCTGACACAAATAGTTAAAAAAGTTTAGGGAAGAAATAATACTTGCTGTTTGTTTTCCTTAATTAGTTTTCCTAACAGTTGACATTTTGTCCTCCCCCTCCGAAGTTAGGCAACAAGAGAATAAAAAGCTGCATAACTGCTATTGGTTAAGTAGTGTGCTGACCTTTTGGTCTCATTGTTTACACTTGGAAAGTAGGAGATTACAGAAGATAAGCTAACAGGAGCACAGGCATTAAGTAGTAAGACAAAAATGTCTGGGGAGGGTACCTTTTTATGAAAAACTGGCCAGTACATGTTACACACACATTTCCTGGTGAGGGAGTTTATCAGTGTTGCCTACTCAATCATTCTGCATCACATGAAACATCTACTGGGGAGAAACACTTCACACTAAGGTATAGTACTGCATATGTAAAGATGTACTCTGACTATAGTTCCCCTTTAATACACTAATGTTGACAGGGTAAATGGCACCACTCCACTGTGAGATGTGCTTTCTGTTGGTTCCTCCCGTAGTTCATGATTGGTGACCGCTGGCTACACAAAAGAGGACCAGAAAAGGAGATGAAAGCAGTGGTAGAGAGGGCAAGGATGCTAGCTCAACAGCTAGTTTCTTCTAATAAGGTAAGTCTTTTTTCAACACGTAACTAACAAAAATATTTATTATTTTCCACTGTTGAATAAATAAATTGAAATACATTTTAATATTTTTTTCATCTGCTTTGAATTTATAGCTACATTCTTACAAAATCCCCACCGCTCTCATCTACTTCCTCTTTATCTGATCAATTTGGAATTTGTGTCCGTGACTTGATTCACAGACCTCGAAATTCTAAGAAAAAAAGAGGATGACATTTCTAGAAGCGCTCGAAGACTATACACATGCAAGATTCTGATTGGTTACTTCAAATTTTGAAGTATTTTAATCAGTTTTTTGAACTGCTGAAGAAGTAGGTTAGATAATTGGATAGGATTGAAAAGCAGTAGATCATTATACTGTAAAAAAGCATATATTTCATAGTATCCAATAGAAATGTTAATAACTGTTGGTTACTAAACTGTCCCTTTCTGCCTAGCCCTGATTACAGCAGGCTTAGATAGTTTCTCAACAATTTCATTCCTCCAGGCTGGAGGATCTCTTGGTTCCAAAGAATGTCACATTTCTTAAACTTAAATGCTTTTAACTCTTAAATCTAGATACTTGTCCTCTAATTCTGGTCTAAACACTATCCTTAAAAAAACCCTTACTATTTATTTACTATTTATGTTTATTTCTACTATCTACAGAGGGGAAGACCACTTGACATGCGTAGTTTGTACAGTCCATACACTTCCTTTACCCACTCACCTCATCTTCACCTTACTATGTTTACTCTTAAATAAACACAGCACACAACCAGAGATGGGTTAAATTGGCCGCAGCTTTATTAAACATAACAGAGAATGCTTGCAAATCCATTGTAACAAACTGAAACACATTTTGACTGGCCCTCCATTGCCTCCACACCTTACCGCAAAGGTTGGGGCAATTAGTGGTCGGGCAGCCATATCACCAAGCATGGGCCCTTGCCCAAGTGGTGCCCAAATTTCACATTGCATCTTCTCCATGAGATGCTACCACCAAGCAAGCATTCCCTCCTTTAACCGCTGTAACAAACTGAAACACATTTTGACTGGCCCTCCCTTGCAACCACACCTTACCGTGAAGGTTGGGGCAGTTACTGGTCAGGCAGCCGTATCTCATTACTATTCTGACTCGATTTTCTGATCTTGTGATTGGCTGTTGACTTCCTGGTCACATGATTGTTTACCCTGAGGCTGTGTATGTCTGCCGATCATGCAGCTTTACTATGTGTTACACTTCACCATTCACTGTTCTGAGTACCAAATCGTTTAAATTTTGCACATCTGGCTTCTGGTAAGTAACATTGCTATAAATATGTGAGTTTAGTTAACCGCCCTATCTATGACTAAGAGGGGACGCCATTGTAACATCCATGTTTTTATCCTTTCATTTGGATCTTGCTTTTTAAAGATGTTTGAATAAAAATAATTGCTTTTACTCTGCGAGTGCCGGGAAACTATTTTCTCCGTTCAGGCAGCCGTATCACCAAGCATGGGTCCGTGCCCAAGTAGTAATGCTGTTCTATCCCTAGTTGAGACTGCCACTCCCTGATGTCTAGCTACCTTTGTTATCTCTTGTTTCTGTCCTCCCCCCACTATGTCAATAACCCCTTCCGTTCATTTCATTTCATTGTTTAACTACAGGGGTTAATTTTTCCTTTTAATAGATTCTTATTACCAGTAAACTGTATTCAAGTTCTAGAAATCCATGTCTGCTTGATCCAGTCTCTTACGTAACATCCATAGTTACCCTCTTTCTTTTTATCTCATTGGTTTTCACATATGGGAAGTTCGGTTGAATATCTATATCTAAATTTGCATTAAGCAGGCTGTCCGGCAAAGTTAATTTCATAGTTTGGCTGGATCCTGTCCAGATTTTAAAGAACCACTAGACCTTTAATAAATGTTGCAATAATTTCAAAGTCCTAGATTCGCAATGCGAGTCAGGTGGGCAGGGCTAAATGATGATTGATATTAAAGCTCCTTCAATCAGATCCCTGCTAGATCGTGATTTAAGGGATCTGATTGGAGGAACTTTAATGTCAATCATCATTTAGCCATGCCCACCCAACTCAGAAAAGAAAAGGCAGGCTGACAGGGAAGATGACAGAGAGAAACGCTGTTATAAAAATACATTTTTTTAAAGTATTGCTTGGGGAAGGATTACTGCAGAAGCCCTTAAAAGGCTTGTGACAGCAGATTGTAAGATAAATGCAGGAAAGAATAATGGGAATTCAGAAGGAAAACCTTCTGTGTTCTGCAAATATATAAAGCTATAAGGGCAAAGCTGCTTATGTATAACTTAAAAGCAGCTTTAGTAATTCCAGTAATGTTCTGGAATGACTAAATCATCGCCCAAATCTCAATTCTACCTAAAATAAGGATATACATGAAAACAGCTATTCACTTAGGATCTTCATAAAACTGAATTTCCACCAGCTTGAAGAACACATCTCCACTGAAATTAGAACACTCTAAGAGGGTTATTGACTAAAGTAAGAATTTGACTGTTGAAATGAATTCTAATCACTTCGGGTGGCTACGCCCTGATTCTCCACTCCTTATCGACTAAACAGCAGATTCCCATAGCAAATCCATGTCTGTGTCAGAAATCCCATAGTGAAGTAGAGACTGCGTCAGTAACAGTCCATTGTGTAGTGTGTGACCATCGTTAGCTGGTGAATTTGCCACATCGCAGAATTTGCTGAATACCCGAATGTTGGGAAGTAGCAAATTCACACCTTTATGAGACAATTCGGACTTTAGTAAATGACCTCCTAAAGGCATTTCTTTGCAGTATCCTATTAATATTTTAGGGGCCATATAATTTATCAATACAATATATGGTGTGTTCTCCAATGCCACACCAACAAGTGAGATAAAATCAACTCTTTGTTTCAGTATTTGAAAATGTAGGCACATGCTATGTGTTCCATTTACTGAAATACTTAGGGGGTATTCCCCAAAGTCTCTATCCGACAGTCAAAGTGAATTTGTGGCACTTTGGGCCCCTGTGGCTCAAGCAGACACATTCTTTAAAAGACACTTTCTTTTGCTGAAGATGTAGACACTATTGACTTTATAATGAAGAATATTCAAACAGTAGCAGACACCTAGTTATGTAAATTTTTCCACAATAGCCATAGTGAAGTGATAAGACATTATTTTTTAATGAATATGCTTATTTTTTGAAGAAGACAATTTCACTCTAACAACTTCTTTCTTAAAGGAGACCTAAAGCAATAAAATAAAAAACAACTGTTAAAATACTTACCTTATACAGAGCCAATTGATTACAGTCACAGCATGAGCTGTGCTGTAATTAGCAGACTCATGATGCTTCCCCCGATGCTTCCTGCACAGTGCGCTGGCTGACACAGAAGCCAGCACGCAGCTCCTTCTTCTCCTTCCCCAGCCTCATACATCATCACATGAAATGGGAAAGACCTAGGATACCACAATGAGAAGGATAAGTTCAACAGAAATTCAGGATCCGTGGACAAGGAAGGGACTGCAGTCAGACCAGTAGGTGCAATACAATAACAAGAAACAGGATGACTAAAATCAATATGGGCAAGAAGGGAACTGATATGGACACCAGCAATGAGGCAGGAAATTTACTGAATTAGCAAAGGAAGACCATTGCAAGGTCAAATATGAGCTCTGATCTACAACATATACAATGAAGAGACAAAACTTAAGAGATACAGGGCCTCCAAAGGTGGAGTTTCTAAAGAAGACCCACACAATGTCATAAAACCAAGGAGACCAATACAATTAGCTGCCCAGAGAATTCTTACTGTAAAACTGAAATGATTACCCTGAACTGTGAATATTTTGGCATGTAATATACGTTTTTATTGTTCTAGCAGCTCTGGGAATACTGTGTGACACAGCTGATTTTCTAGGCACTGGCCAAAGAGATGTATGCACTTCTAGGTGGGCGCTAATTTTAGGAATGATAATGCCATTAAGTGTTGGAAAGTATGATATTCTCTTTCAGAAAATAAATGGCACACTTGCCCCTTCCACTATTAAAATACTGAACAACTGATACTTATATGTCCACTTCCACTCTTTAATATGCATTGCCTTTGCATTAATTATACTGTTGCCCCCTCTGGCTGCATGTTATTTTCCCTTATGCTATGTCTGCTTATCTGGATTAGCTACTTAATTCTAACTAATATGCATTAGTATAGATTGTGACTATCAATTTGTCTGGAGCCAAAAGCATTATGCAAAGACCACAAATCCTCTGATAGCAAACATGGTGGTCTTAATGTATTAGCGTGCCTTAGTTGCAGTCGAGAGCATGCATAATTCCCTTTTCTCATAAACTGCAGGCAAGAGTTGATTGGTTGGCAGGAATGGTCAACTAGATGTGCAATATATATTTATTGTCAATGTACTTTATATAACATAACTGTATATAATATTCTTAAACCATGTACATAAAATCATATAGGAGAATAACAAATCAGCACAAATTAAATACAACGCATATTTGAACCAAGTGTGGTAATTAGATATCTTTTTTTAAAAATATAAATAAATCTGTTGTCTTACTTAAATACCTCAGAGTAAACATTAAATAATGCTGATTCATCATTTTCTAAATAACTGCCACACCAGTGCTGCTTGGGATTCTGGGAAATATTTGGGCTTTCATCCCAGGCTGTAAATGACTAGATGTTAACAAGCCTCATTTTTACATTAAATTGTAGATTAAGCATAGAAAATTACTTAGAAATCATCAGAGAATATGTCATGATAATTTGTTGAAGGTTGGGAGTTATTCTCGGTGGGGGGGGAGAGAGATTATATCTTTATATAATTTTAGAATGTATCAAATAAAAACATAACTGGTAAAAAAACAAACCATACAGCAATTGAAAAAAAAATTGAAATAGAAATGTGCTGTTTGGTATAATTTTTCCCTACTTCTTTAGCAAGCATCTGTTATCTAGAAAAACAGCCATTTTACACAAATACAAGACAATTTTAGTGCAGCTGTTACTTCTTCCTTTAGGCTGCTGCAAATCTATGTGTGTCGATTTCTTTGGTTCTTTGTGATCTCAGCATGGGTAAATAACCCTTGAATATTAAAATGTAATTTGTTCAGATCTTTGCCTTCTGGGTAAGCACTAAGACGCTACCATGAGCCGCAAAATTTGTGATCTAATTTAGAAGTAGTGATGCATGCTCCCTTTTCTCTCAGGCTTCCTAAAACTCAACCTGGTTGGTTCATTTATTTGGCGCAATAAATATCCTGTTTTTAAGTATTAAACAATCTTTTTCACTGTAAAGTAATGTATTTTAAATCATGTTATTCTGGAAGTAAGTTCAACTTTTTTTTTTTCTGTTTTCATTTGAATGACAAGAAAATGTAACATTTAAAAGGTGACCTAATTTGCTGCTGTATGCTGCTTGGCATTCAGAAATTAGTGAAAGTATTTATCAAGCTTTCTTAAAAATAGCATTACAAGATAAAAGGTATGTTGTTAAATCTCTAAAAAATGTATAATTTTTACCCAATGGCTGTGGCATGGTTTTTAACAAATACAAGTCATGGATTAATTCAGCACTCCTTTATTTATAAAGACTAATTATTCACACTGGTGTCTCACCAAGGTCCTCACTTCTTGTACAAAATATGTAACTAAAGTGTTATTCTGGATACAATGGAACAAGCAATTTTATTTGGAGCCTAGATGTTTTCTGGTTTACATCTGCTTTAGGGAGTTATTTACTAAGGTGTGAATTCTACTGCCAAATTTGCAAACAGTGGATTCCCATAGTAAATCCGTTACAATTTCCCAATTGTAAAGTCGCGTCAATTTTTTATAGTTAAGATTGCGACAATATTCTTATTATAAAGATGCGACATAATGCAGTGTTTAAGCTCTTTGAGTGATGCAGTGTTGGACTCACTTTAGTAAACAGTTAAAAATGGGGGTTATTCAATAAGGTGTGAATTTGACTGTCAAATTTGCAAACAGCGGATTCCCATAGCAAATCTGCTACAATTTTCCCACAATAAAGTCGCGACGGCGGCAATATTCTCATTATAAAGACGCGACTGCGACAGTAGCAGCCTATTGCAACTGTCTTTATTTGGATAATTCGCACCTATACGAAACACTTTGGAATTTAGTGAATAAACCCCACAATCTGTTCTCCAGGGAAATGTTATCGCACATAGTAAGACTTATTCATGAAATTCTTAACAGTACATTAGCTATAGTGGTGAAATTGCAACCAATTACAATGGTCGAGGACACAGGCAATTCACCTATTCATCAGTACAGCAAGGAATACTGTGGTGAATTCACCAAATCAAAGTGGTGAATAAGGGGGTGGATGGCAGGCCTCCTTCTGTTCGATTGACTACTCCACACAATGACTTTGATGAGTAGGCCCCAAAATGCTTATGTGTTAACAGTAACTGTATTTCTGTATTTACTTATTTCTAAACACTAAGGGGGGAATTCACCATTGAGCGAAGTGAGCTCCGGATCCTTCAGATCACTTCGCACATGCACTTTAAAGGGATTTCACTTAAAAGAGTCACCTCGCCGAGACTGGAATCCCTTTAAAGCATTCACTGATGTCCACATGCAGGACATCAGCGAGCACATATCAGTCTGTGCGAAGTGAGCCGAAGGATTCGGAGCTCACTTCGCATAATGGTGAATTCTCCCCTAAGTAACAGCACAACTGAATATGCAATTCTAACTGGCACTGAAATGCATTCTAAAATTATGTATAACATAAATGGCTGCTTACCCAAAAATGTTAAAAAAAGTAAAATCTATTAATAAATCACATGCATCTACAGGTAGTCCTCGACTTACGATCCGTTCTTACGCGGCGGTGTAAACCGAATTTCGATGTAAGTTGGATCATACGTTTATACAGTATGGTTGCACGCAGTTCAACTTACGTCGCAAAACCGTGTTAATCGGAACAAGGCATGGTTGCACGCAGTTCGACTTACGTCGCAAAACCGTGTAAGTTGGAACAAGGCATCGTATAAAGCGTCGTAAACCCGAAACGATGTAACTCGAGGCTGTCGTAACCCAAGGACTTCCTGTTTTTACTCAACATGCCAGCAACACAATAAACCTACAGTATTTCCCTTCCCAGTCATCTACTTGATTATTTCACAACTATATGGCAGCTTTTGTAGTATTTCAGCTCCACCCCTTGTTAGGCATTGACATCTTACAGAGCATGTATGAAAACCAGCACTGAGTGTATGCCTCATTAATATTCAGTTTAATGTACCATGTGACATTTCCTAACCAGTCAATTAATACGTGTGATCATGTGTCAGGGTTCATTAGCAATTAATGAGGAACCAATATTGCAGCCATGAGATACCAGCAGCCACAGTTCTACAAGTTCTACGGCCAGAAGGTACTGATTCGCTGCTTTGTATTATAGCATTTTAGGCTGGCACACCCTGTACTTTCAGCATATCATTTATTGTTGGAGTACATTCCCATTACAATAAAGTTTAGACGTTTAATAGATATCTTAGAATGAAATCACATTTTCTAAATGTTAATAAATGTATTTGTGTCCTTTTAGTTATCCACATTGAGAACTGGACTCTAAAAGACTAACAGCAAATAGTTTCCCTGAAAAGGCAGGGGACATTTTCAAGGAAAATGTGGGTGTAAGCAGATGGCGTACCAAGAAAACACTGTACCTTCAAAAACACAGAATGGTGACAACTAGAATCCATCAGGGAGAGAAATTAACATTCTGTTCACCTACTGACTAGCATTCTTCCTCACTTTCTGTCTTTTTAAAGGTCTTTTAAGAACTGCTCTACACAAAGAAAAACATCTTAATGCAGTGTGTGACCTTCTGGTAAACATATGCATGCTTGATTGTGAAGCTCAGAAGTGACTAAGAATCCAGGCTTCTATTTTTTTTTTTTTTTGACCAAATTAATCCAGCACAGATAAGGAAGATTTGAATGTAATTCGAAATTGACTTTCTCAAGCAGCTAAAACGAAAGTTCATATTTCAAAAATGGCACATTTAAATCAAAGCTGCTTTATTCTCTTTCAGCTTAATAACGTATTAGGTCTGCTGCAGATATCGATGTTACAGTTTGAGATCACTGCAGTAGCTTAATAAAGCACAGGCACTGCTTAATATATGTCATAAGAAATATATCCAGAAATGCTATAAAGCAAAATAAATGTCTTAATTGATAAAACACAAGCATGTCATGGTATAGTACCAACCAAATACATTTACGCAAATGCATTTGTAATGTTTTTTCCTTTCTGTGTAGATATGCATATCATTAATGCTATACATAAAATAACACAACTTGCAATTGTCCAATAGAATGTAAACATGTCAACTCAATAAAGATACATTTTCAAATTCCATTTTGTTTTTATTTAAATGATTGCAATTTGAATAAGCCTAGTATATTTGATTAGATATGTTATAATTCCACATGGGAAAAAAAAAAATTAGTACTATTACATCCCCTGAGTGGGAATCAATAAAATATCTGCAATGTATCTTGCGTTTTTAAACGTAAATATAAACCAAGAGTGCCATCTCTTGTTAGTAGTGGAAGATTGCAGAGAGATTCTGCAGTAACTCATAGCATTGCATCTACTGTAGTGTGGTCTTACCAGAAATAATAAGGAACATTTTTCATTATGTTTACTTCTGTTTCCATTTCATCTCAATTACATAGCTTTGACCCGTTTACGTTGTTGTTGTTGCCTTCACCAAGTTAAAAAAAATATATTAGCTAATAAAGGTTTGGAGCATCTGTAAAGTAAAAAACAATGCTAACCGAATATGTTCATTAAGCGTCGGTTGATGTAACAAACAAAAGGTAATGACAAATGTTTTCCCTGCGAGAAAACATGTCTTGAAAATAGTTGTTAGGTCAGAAACCCAAGTGAAGCGACAGTTCCTGACAGCCCACTAATGAAGAACTGTCACCTTCGGCTCTGTGATAAAGGAAACACAATTTGCCACTGTACATTAGACTTTACTACCGTTATTTATGGTCTCAACTGCCGACATAGAAAGGTTCTAAACAATGCAGGCTGTAGGGTTTCAGTACAGCCCTAGAGAATCTCATTGCCAACTCGATCTTGTGGCAATGAAACACAAAACTCTTCTGGATGCAATATTCTGAAATGTTGTTAGGTCCTATAAATGGGTTTTTACATACAGTATGTGCGTATGTATCTATCTATCGAGGGGCTGCTTGACTAAAGGGCAAATTCACCTATCGATTTAACTTCAATACATTTCAAATCGCATCACAACAATAGTCACAATTTCATTTCTCATTATTGACAAAGTGGTGAATAGACTTGTCAAACAAGCAGACAGCAACAAACGCTGTTGGATGAGTTGTATGATGTAGTAGTTGAGTAGAAGAAAAATGTGGAACCTTGCCATCAACCCCCCAATTTGCCACTCTGATGTGACAAACTCAAATGGGGAAATTTGGAGGAGTACACCTTCTCAGAAATTCACTTCTTTGACACACTTCATCACTTGGTCAATAGTAAAAGTAACTATGAAAAAGTAACGCAAAGTTCTCTGTAAGATAGCGACTTTCGTAGTCACCCAAATTGGTTGTGTATTCACCACATCGCAGAGTTTGCTCAATAAATGAACAAGTCACGATCAAACGCAAATTCATAGCTATACATTATTATTTGGCTTTAAAAATATAAATATCTAAAATATATTGCTATATTTTATATTTATATCCATATATTGAATTATTTATTTATTTTATAATTATCTGTACTGATTTCTGTACTATGGTTGCATCATAAATCTCACTTGATATACATTGTATTTCTAGTGACAATAAATATCTATTCTATTCTAAAGGGGAACTATAGTGGTAAAGCATACTTACCTGACTGATCTAGCAACAGTACACAAAGTGTACTGCTGCTGGATCAGTATTCATCTGATGATCCTCAGCCCAGGATCGTCAAATGAGTACTGATCTACCAGCAGTACACTTCGTGTACTGTTGCTAGATCAATCAGTCAAGTATCATTTACCATTATAGTTCCCCTTTAAGTCAATAAGGCCCAGTGAGAAAGAGAGAAAGAGGTTGCAAAATATTATTAGATGACCATTGCTTACAACACTTTACCTCCCTCTTGCAAAAGCAGTACCTTAAATATGTGCAATAATACAATTAAAAAGAGAACTCTTGGCCAGTCCTGACAATATAATTTTTTTTGATGTTTGTTACTGATAGCACACTAGTTAATATTCTCTCCATCCTGTGCTATCAATAAAACCTCACAAAGAACAGTTGAATTGTAGGTATGTATGTATGTATAACTGTATTTATAAAATGGCACAAATTTATGCTGCGCTGTACAATTCAGCAAAACAAATATATAACAGACATGGGAAAAGTGCATTACACATTACAAGTGAGTAACTTATAAGCATAAAATCACCTTACGTGCAAGGTTGTGACTGACAGAAGAGGATGGAGGTCCCTGCCCCATAGAGCTTACAATCTAAGTGGGAGGAAGACTTACATACACAGATAGAAGGGTGACAATAGCTGTAACAATATGCTGAGACACTGGTCTATAAATACATAAATAAGTAAATAAAGATATATATATATATATATACACACACACACCATATATACACGTGTATAAGTCAAAAAAATGTTAGTAAAAAAAGTCATTTAAAAGAGTACAGTTGATTTATACAACAATTCTTTAATATGTTATGCAAACAAAACATGTTTTACTTTCGACTTA
>WMED01010273.1:0-15851 GCA_019650415.1 Pipa parva | reverse complement strand
TAAATATGCCCCTAGGTGAGATTTCACATTGTTCTCATAAGATTTTTTCAAGATTGAGTTTTTCAATCTTGATTTTTTCAAATTTTTCGATGAAAAGGTAGCCATACTACCAATGGCTACCTTTCCATCTAAAAATTTGAAAAATCGAGATCGAAAAATTCGATCTTAAAAAAAATAATCAAAAAAATCTTGCAAGAACAATGTGAGATCTCTCTCAATAAACTCAGAAAGACTGAGAGCAGTCTTTCCTCTTCTAATAAATTCCGCTGCTGGTATTTGGTATCTACTTTGTCAGAGTTAACATTTTAATTTGGATATACAGATAGAAACAGAACAGAACAGTTTACTTGGATCAATAAATAGTCCTGTTTTCAATTAATGTCTCTGAAAAATGTAAAATGGCAGCTACCACGCACCTGTATAAAAATATAAAAATGGAATTTTTTTTATTTGCACATTAAAATGAAACAATTCCTTATAATGTATAACCCCAAGAGCCATTAAATGTTTCTTACTGCAACAGCAGTTAAGGATAAATCATATTAGTACTATTAGCAGTAATAAGGAATGTCTTAAACCGTGATGAGGTTAATAATGAAAATCTGGAAACTGTTTCAAGTTAGAAGTATCCGAAAACTGTGTCTAATAAAAACATCTGAAATTCATGTATAGCTATAAAGAGTACCTGAAAACTTGGTCTAATTAAACAGAAACATCTGAAAACTGAAAACTGTGTAATTATAAAGAATATCTGAAAACTTATCTAGTTATAAGAAGTAACTGAAAACCGTGTCTAGTTAATAAATCTAATAATAATAATCTAAAAAGCATGTCTGATTATAAGGTTTATCTGAAAATAATGTCTACTTAATAAGGAATATATGGGAACTGTGTCTATTCAATAAGGAATATCTGAAAACTGTGTCTAGTTAATAATGAATATATGAAAATTGTGTCTAATTAATAAGGAATATCTGAAAACTGTGTCTAGTCAATACGGAATATATGAAAACTGTGTCTAGTCAATACGGAATATATGAAAACTGTCTAGTTAATAAGAAATATATGAAAACTGTGTTTAGTTAATACGGAATAGATGAAAACTGTGTCTAGTCAATAAGGAATATCTGAAAAATGTGTTTAGTTAATACGGAATATATGAAAACGGTGTCTAGTCAATACGGAATATATGGAAACTGTGTCTAGTTAATAAGAAATATATGAAAACTGTCTAGTTAATAAGAAATATATGAAAACTGTGTCTAGTCAATACGGAATATATGAAAACTGTGTCTAGTTAATATGGAATAGATGAAAATTGTGTCTAGTCAATACGGAATATATGAAAATTGTGTCTAGTCAATACGGAATATATGAAAACTGTGTCTAGTTAATACGGAATATATGAAAATTGTGTCTAGTTAATACGGAATAGATGAAAACTGTGTCTAGTTAATAAGGGATATATAAGAACGGTGTCTAAGACTATCTGAAAAGTGTGTGTTATAATTTAGGAATTTATTAATCTGCATTAGATAAAAAATGAATAACAGTAATCAAACATACACTGGCGTTTTGTGTGATATTAAGGATGATGTTACAATGGTGAATTGGATTGGTGAGATTTTACTAAATGGTAAAAGTCCAGTAATTCACTATTTAGCAATGTCTATATAAAATAGTGGGGTAATTTTGCTCCTCTGATTTTTTATCTCTAATTTCATGGAGCTGGGTTAAATAGCAGATTACAGCAATGTTACCATTTGAAAAGAAAAGTGGTAAAATATGGGACATACACTCAAGAGACAGGGCCTTCTACAGTGCTTATATGGAGCAATTGTATGGCTAGCCATGCTGCTATGTGGCTTACTCAATCTTGGAGGCAGGTCTGAATTTCCAGATAATTTCCTAAAAACAAATCTAGCTCCTATTCTAATTTAAAACATATGTTTTCAAATAATTCAATCAAACCAGAAACCACTGTGTAGCAGCTGATAAGGGATCTTATTTTTATTTTTCTTACTGTTTGGATTTTAATTTCTATTTTCTGAAGCATAAACCCTGTAGTGAATACATGGCATCCCCCGCTGTTTGTGAAAACCTTTCTCCACTCCACCAAGCAGGACAGAGCTCATTTCCATGCCTACATCAAAACCTCTTATCAGCTTAAAAAAGTTTTCTTTTAATCTTGCCAGTTTCACTTTTTTGAAGTCTGCCAATGTCCTGAGATAATGAGATAGGATTAGCAGCTATCTTAATTTTTTATTTTGATTTGGGACTATTTTTTTTTCTCTTAACAGATTAAATACATATATCAGTCGCTGCAGAGGATAATATTGCAAAAAAAGTACTAATGATAAATTCTCTGTCAAAGGTTTGTACATTACAGTGAACGCAAAATGGAATACAGAGATAAAAATAAGTTTGAAAAAAATTAACATACTATAATGTAGAGCCTTCTGTTTGTTCTGCGGAGTTGCAGTATTTAGCATTTTCTTGGAAAAGTGAATTAAATCAAGCAAATATTTTGCTTTCTAAAATACTTTTCATGAGCAGTAGGGAGAAATGGAGAATAGAAGAGATGTTATCTCATTTTTTCATTCAATTAGATCAGTTTAAATCAATGAAATGGTTTCTGGATTTTTCTCTTAGAAGCTGTGCATGTCAAATGATTTCTTAACAATCTATCTCATAGTAAGGAGTAGTGAACGTACTCAATTAAACTAAATTAAATATTGCTCATCTGTAATACCTTCCATTCCCTACATACCACAGCTGCACTATGGTTAAAACACTATAATATAACAGTAGAAAATCATACGGTTGATTACAAGTGACATTATTCTATATTGTACTTGTCATAGATGCTGCATTCCCTTTATTTTGTAGGTACAGCAAAAAGTCATTATTCTGCACAGAATGTCTTTTAAAGGAGAACTATAGTAAGTTTTCATACTTACCTGATCGATATAGCAGCAGTACACTAAGAGCCTCATTGACTAAAGTTCGAATAGTTGCGAAGAGCTGTGAACTCACGTTTACACTCCATTTCCCCATGTTCACTTATAGAGCAAATTCTGACTGGTGAATTGGAGGCAGGGTGATTGATTGATGGTAGGGTTCCAGTGTTGCGTAAGAGGACTATTCATTCAAAAGTGACAATGGTGACTGTGACTAAGTGGCAACATGATTTAAGGACAAGGTGACATAGAAATAGAATATTCACACAATACAGTTAGTGGGATATGATAATACAGACATCACTGCCCTTCACTTGTCGAATTCAACTCACTCCGCATGATTTATCATCCTACTTCTATCTGACTGACTACACAACACTACGGATCCAACAGCATTCATTGCTTTCTGCCTGTTTGACAAGTGTATTCTCCACTTAGTCAGTAGCAAGAAGTAAATTTGAGACTATTTTGGTGACACGAATCGAATGGTAGCAAAGTGAATTTGACCGGTGAATCTGCACTTTAGTTAATGAAGCTCTAAGTGTGGGGTGGATAGTATGTGATGATCCACATCACATAGATAACCAGGAAATGAGCTGGAGTAGCAATGCCTTCATCTCACGATCCTGGGCTGAGTATCAGGAGATGAATGCTAATCTAGCAGCAGTATACTTAGTGGCATATTTAGTAAAGTTGAAAAACTGTATTTGTCATTTTTTTTTAACTGTTTTTGCCATTTTACGCCTATTTTTTCACCACTATCATGATTTACTAAGCCCTTTCCAACTTTTTTTTTTTTTACTGATACAACATTTTAAGGTTGGGGTTATGAAAATCCATCATTCCCTGTGGACATGAGTCTGTAAAATTTTTCTAAGTCCCAGGCGTAATAATTGTCAATATCGTTATTGATATTAAAGGGCCCCATTGACATTAATGTTAATTGTAGCAGTATTAGAGCATTGATTTTTATCGATATTATCTATACAATTTTTTTATTTTCTAAAATGAGGGAAAAATGAAAATTCAGTGGAATAAAAAAAACGGGTGTAAAATGGTGAAAAGTGCTGATATGGTTTTTCAACTTTAGTAAATATGCCAATATATTTAGTGTACTGTTGCTAAATCAATTAGGTAAGTATGAAAACTTACTATAATTCTCTTTTAGGGGGTAATTCAGCAATGTGCGAAGTGAGCTCCGGATCCTTCGCATCACTTCTCACATGCTGTTATGCGCTCTCTGATGTCCTGCAAGTGGACATCAGCGAACGCTTTAAAGGGATTCCAGTTTTGGCGAGCCCACTCGAGTCACCTCGCCGAGACTGAAATCCCTTTAAAGCATTCGCTGTTGTCCGCGTGCAGGACATCAGTGAGCGCATAACAGCATGTGCGAAGTGATGCGAAGGATCCGGAGCTCACTTCGCAAATTGCTGAATTACCCCCTTAATGTTATTGTTATTCTATTGTTATTTTTAAAACTTTCTCTGATGTTAAGCAGCGAAATAGTGTCGGAATTCCAATTGCAAAATTAAAAATTGAAGATCCCCCCTCCCACTTGACTCTATTAAGCAATTATAACCAAATGACACAATGGGGGTTATTCACTAAAGTCCGAATTGTTGCATACAGGTGTGAATTCATCAGCTAAAACCAGTCTCAATAGACTGCTACTGTTGCAGTCACATCTTTATAATGATAATATTGTCACAGTTGCGACTTATATGGAAAATATTCACAGTTGTAACTTTAAAAATAGTCGCGGTCACAATCTTACAATGGGGAAATTGTCATGGTCGAGGATTTGCTATGGGAATCCACTGTTTGAGAAATCGACAGACAAATTTGCAACTTACTGAATAACCCCCTTTAAAATCTTCTCTTTCAGTCAGCAGAAGAGACATTAAATAAAGTGTTTATGTTTATCCCCATCAAATATACAGCAAGCAGAAAGTGAATGTCAAACTCAAGAATTCTACAGCTTTTATGAATGGACACTAAACTCCTATTATGATCAGAGTTCATAATATATGTACATGAACATTGAAGTTAACTTTGATAATTGTATGCTCTTAGTTACAATGATAAATTATTAATATTGATAATGGATAATGGATTTAAGAAATTAAGGGAGATTTATGCTTTGATATGAGTAGCAAAAGTCCAGATAAAATGCTTGCACTGGTCTTCTTTAGCTATGCTACTGGTGCCAATTTAGATTATTTACATTTTACATTTTGCTGATGTCAGGAGTGCTTGCCATATGGTCTACCCAAACTCAATTACTACTTACAACAAAGTAAACACTTCAATCAATCTTTTCTACGGTAAAATGATGGTAAGAATGGATTAGATAAGGACTGTATAACCCAAGATCCATTGTCAAAGACTTAGTGAAGGACTGTAAAACCCAACATTCAGTGGGAGCAAGCAGAAAGTTTACATTCCCTCTGTCCCTCTTTCCAGGCACCCAAAGCAATCTGCATAAATTTGAAAATGTAAGGTGAGAATCTCAATACTGTGATAGCATTACTACAAATTTATTGCGCAGAGTACATACATTCTACTAAGCTATTCTCCTCTCATATTTATTCATGTGGATGACTTTAAGTAGATTAATTTTGTAATTTCTTAAGTCATATCATGTTCTTAAGACACAGGTAGAAAAAAAATGAAGAGATTATACATTAGGATAAAAGACTATGGTCTAAGAATTTATATCAGCTCACTAGAAGTTGGAATTTACTGGTCTAATGCAGGTAGAATAATGACTAAACCCTATCTGATTGTATGTTATAGGTTAACACTGTGTTGAAAAGTTTGAGCACCTTCTTGCTTCATCACCAAGTCTATGTGCTGTACTATCTGCTAGACCAGGGATGGCCAGCCTTTTAAGCTTGTCATGTCAAAATTCATTAAAAAAACAGAGCATATCCTGGGTGGTGTTTCACTTCAAGAAAAATCCATAATTTTTTTAAGGCGGGGCAACTCTCCTACTGAAAGCGCTGCACAAACGGCGCTATGATGCGTGCCAGCAAAAACATCTCAGTGTGTCATCTCTGACATGCATGTCATAGGCTAGCCATCACTGCGCTAGACTCATATGTCTCAGTAACCTTAATGTATCCTTTATAAAGGGATCATCATTTCCATTTTCTATACCTTTATATATAAACAACTAACAACCTCTTAATTAAAATATAAAATCAATTTTTCTACTGTTTATTGTTTTTTTTCCTTGAACAAAACAATGCTTTATTTAAAATGTATTGAAAATAAGTGATACAGATCAATGTACTGTGTATACATTCCCCATTAATCCAATTTTGTTACATTTACACTAATCCATTCATTTCTCAGTAGAAAAGGATTTTTAATCCATTATGCCACAGAAGAGGTTTTTTTTTAATCAAATATACACTTTACAGTACACTTTTCCCCACTTTTCCCCCTTTTATTCTAAGTCCAGACGTTTTGTGCCTGTTTTTCAAAAATGTTAAATATTTGTCCTGGTAAAATACAGCAAATGTATCTGCTTTAAGAACAGTGAAAACACATGCCAAAGAAACATACACCAGCCATAACACTGGTTTATTTATAACTTGTTTCTAAAGCAATGAATTTCATCTGGATCATGGTGGGTTGTCCCTCCTAATCTAGCAGCAGCAATACAGTGCTCCCAATTAATTGTCTCTTTGTAAAAGAAAACTGATGTATTTTTTGGAAGGAGGAAGGAAGGGTTTTGATTTATTTTTCCTGAAATTCACCCCAAGCAAAACTGTCTATTTACCAGAAAAATCTACATAAAAACACAAGTTATAATATAGAAATATAATGTTACTGAACATTGGGGTTTAACAAACACATCTTTTAAATAAGGGAAAAAATGAAGCAGTTGTGTTAATATCCCCAAACAAGCTCCACAATGGATTGGCATTTGATTATTGGATGTTGTTGAAAATTGTCTGAAGGTCACAAGCATGATCAAAATGAATTCATACTTTATAACTGTGGATTCTTTTATTCATTTTGAACCAATTGTGGGCATAAAATATAAAGACACATCTGCAGTTTGTTGATTATATGTCCAATCCTTTCTAAATCCAAATGCTCTGCTCTCTTTGGAACAAAATGAAGACAAATAGCAAACAAAATATGAATATAAGATTATAGTGTACCTTCAATGTTAATGAAAAAAGACATACACACACACACATATATATATATATATATATGTATATATATTATATATCAGTAGGCTTGAAGTGACCTGTAACACCTGTAAACTCAATACATGGGAAGATTTATTGATGATTTATTTACATTTTCATATTATTATTATTCATATTATTCCTTTGAAAGAAATCAAAAATAAATCTGTAATTCCATCAATGGATTTGGCTTGCTTTCATTTCACTGGATTTTGGAGAGCTCCTGACAGTTAGTCAGTGGTTCTACAATGTTCCTGGCACATGTAGTTTAGCTGACTCAGAGAGAAAAGTAGGTTGTTTACTACTGATATATCTGTAACATGTGGCAAACCAATGAATCTGCCTGAATTAGGCAAAACATGTTGCTTTGTAAGCTTCTGAAGAAGGGATTTTGTGTTAAGGTGAGTATAGACTGACAAATGAATCCAAATTGTATAGCGCTGTGTAAATTTGTGGCACTTTATAAATAAAATTATACATGCATACAAAGGTGCTGTAGCCATATCTGGTTAATATTTCAGATCTAATCATTGGGTTAATTGTTTGTCCCAATGTTTAGATCATTCCTTGGGGTTTGTGTACATGTCCTTCTGATGACCACATACATGAGCCAATCGTGATCATTGCCAGACAGAATTTATGATCCTAAATTAGACAGACTCCACCAATTTAAATGAATATTTTATCAATCAAGGTGACAGTTATAAAACGGTATACACTAAACTCAGCCTATATTAGCAAATCATTCCATGTATATCCACGTTTAGATACATTTGCCTACAATTATACAATATATAGGAAAAATGGAAACAGACACTTGAGAAATTTATTAAACTCAGAAAGACCGTTCTGGGTTTTTCTGAGTTTACTGGGAGAAATCTCGTATTGTTCTTGCGACATTTCTTTTGAGATTTCAGGATTGAGTTTTCGGTCCTGATTTTTCAAAATTTTTAATGGAAAGCTATTGCCATGCTACTATTGTAAAGTATGGATGCCTTTCCATCAAAAAAAAAATTTAAAAAAACTAGAAATCGAAAAACTTGATATCGAGAGATCTCGCGAGAACAATGTGAGATTTCTCTCGGAAAGACCCATAGCGGTCTTTGCAAGTTTAATCAATTTCGCTCTTGGTAATTCATTTCTGTACCGACAATTACAGTACCATATATATTTATCCGATTTAGAATAAACTGTCAGCATGTAAAAAGATGGATTGCATCTCAGAAATGTTCTAAGTGATATTTAAAAGAAAGCTTTAGATGCGAATAGACCTGAATTCTAATAAAATCACAGCTCAAGTACACAAGCCAAACAAGAAATTAAAAAATAAGTTGAACAAGCTGCACATTTTGTATAAAATGTATTCAAGCTATCTCTGTTTAAACATAACATGCCATCTATAAAATTAATTCTTCCTAGCAGTCATGTATAAACATAACCTTAGGTGGTCTCACTGTATGTAAACATTAGCAGTTCTTTCTTATCAGGCAAGTACTGCTTTTGTAGACCCTACACATTTATTATAAACATGCCTTTCTGTTTTATGGCTACCCGCCTAGTTTATACCCATATTATATGTTAACATATTTGGTAAAGATTTAAAACCTAGGCAAAATATTACAGAACAAATTGCATTTTTCACATTTTCTGTTCTCCTGTTTATCATCTTGTTAGTCATTGCCATGGATATAAAACAGATAAAAAATAATGCCAAAAAAAGAAAAGGAAAACTTTTTCATGTGCATTAAAGCCTCTGGGCTTTAAAGTGAGATGTAAGGTTGCTGTTAGGCTGTGATCTTAGCAATAGAATGTTACACGTTGGCTTTAATGGAGTTTTTTTTTCTGCTCTGGAATTAAAAGGCTTTCTGAAGTTTAAATGATAACCGTAAGAAATTCAAGGGCACTTTCTTAGAATAACATAGCACATGATGTTTATATTACACTGCAAATAATATAATATACCAATGTAATGAAAAATATTTAGCGTAACATGTAACAACTGTATTGTATTTATAAAAAATATATATCTGTTTTATACAATATTATGACCAAGGTTTTTCCTTTGTTCTAATGTGCCTGAACATTATGCTTTGTGTATATATTTTACATCCTCATTGAGAACATTGTAAGAAAGAAGTGAATCTCTTCATCTTTCCCTGTATAGTGTATTTGCTATAGATATCCGATCATTTGTAATGGGCACCACAGCAAGAACGTGACAGATGTCAGATGACATTTAATATTGTATGTACACTTTACAGCAGCTTGCAGAAACTAAATCTTATAATCTATCTGTCCATGCATATACCCATCCACCCATCCAAAATTCCTGGAGTCAATCACCATCCCTCATTTAATGTATGATTGCCACATACATGACATATACTTTGTGCCATCAAACTATTTATTGGTGACTGACACAGCAACCAATTCTTAATATTCCTTAATAATAAAATATAGAATATAGAACCACTTATGAGAGGTAACTGCAATATTTTCCTTTGGCAGAATACCCCACTTAGTGGTGATACATGGTTAAAACAGATGGCACATACCATTTATTAAGGTATTTTGCATGAACGTGCTTTTTCACAGGGAACACCTTTCAACAGTGAAATCATGCTGAAATTAATTAAAATAACATTTTAAGTTATTTTATAATTATAATTGATGTTTATAATTAATTCATACTGTTTATTTTTTAAAGACATAAAGAGATGGCATTCTTACACTTACTTTTGAATTATAATTTCACAGCAATGAGTAAATTGTTATTGCTATGTAGAGGCAGGTTTAGCAGTTAGTTCATTTACTTTCATATGTATCCCAAACCAGCAGACATCAGATTTATCTTTTCATATGAAGATCATAAATTCAGGTATAATTTATTCTGTATCTGATCATCACACTATTTTGCCAGTCTTTTTATTATGGCAAAAAAATATTCTATTTCAAAATATAGAATTTTTGAAACCGCACCAACATCAGGGATGCTTTAAAAAAATAAAAAAATAACTGACACTTTAAAGCAAAATGTAACAAGGTATATTACACATTAAAGGTACTCATGGTTCGTGGAGAAGGGATTAGACTGATGGGAATTTAGTGCAAGATCTTACAGATAATGATATTGAACTGTTTGATATGTTTGTGGTGTCTGGTATGAAATCACAGACACTAACTGTGTGTTATTCATACAGCATCAGTTACTGAAAAAAATCACAGCTAATCATCATAGGATACACTCAGAGATTCTCTCAATATCATTCTCTGGATGCAAGGGAAAATATTGAAAACTTCACATTTCCTGATAGATTGTAGGATGGGATAATGTAAGACATTGTATTGACATGCTTTGGGATGCCATTTTTCAAGAAAACTTTCAATTCTTGACAATACAGTTAAAAAAAGATATCTGTAACATGTTATCTGGATGGAGCATTATGCTATCTGTAATATAGGCCGACAGATATTTACTAATACAGCTATTATTGATTTAGTAATATTGCACAAATAGGAACCAATAAATGCAATACAAAAGCAAAGCAGAAAACCAGCAAATTTATAGAAGGGTTGTCTATGACTTATGTTATTACACAAACACGGTTCTTCACGTCACTGACAGGCAAATGATTGTGTTGTTCACATGGAATATCAATATAAATAATATAATCCATTCATAAAAGTTGCCAACAATGTTGTAGGACCATTACAGCTGACAACTAATGGTATTCTCTAATCAGTTTTTATATAGGGAAAAAAGGTTGAGTTTTGAAAAAGACCTTTGAATTGTACAGTTTTATCAAAAAGAATACAAATGAGCCACTTATTAGATATGAATAGCTGGGAAGATCTGTAATATTAACTGATGGGAACAGCCGCTCCAAATCCCAACTACCAACATCAGAATCATAAAAAGGAGTTCACTAACTAAAATGAAAGCCAGGCGACAAGTTCGAAGGCCTTGGGTGGTGCAGGTTTGCATCCAAATCTATAGGGCTGCTAGTGGTCAGGTGGTCTTGGAAATTTTTTTTAACACATTATGTGCAAAGAGAGACAAATTATGAAGTTAATACAATATTCTATTTACTTTGTGACCCCAAACCACACATCCTCTTTGCTATTTATTATTCTCCAATCCTTTTGGTAAGGTTCAATGTTTTTCTAGCCAAAAGTTCCACTTGTTTTAAATATCTACTTTAGGGCTCATAGGCCTTGTACTGAGGAGTGTTGTTTTCTAAATATAAAAGTATTTTATTTGGGGGTTCTATCAAGATCTAGAAGATTACTTTCTTTCCTATTAATTATTTTAAATTACATTTTTAAATTACTCTACTACATTTTTTTTCCTGTGAAGAAAATGATCCACAACAATCACATTGATCAATACATTTCTTGCAGCTGAAAATATAAGCCAAGTCATTCTAAGTCATTTACTATGAATGCATCTGTTTCATCATCTTCTCTAGTTTCACCTTGAAACTCTTGAATGAACCTTAGAGTGTTCTCTGAAAACAAAGAATATAGTCCTAACAGAGATCATGGACAAAATATTCCACATATTATATACATGTAAGTTTGTGGCTGAAAACAGTATATAGATATATTGGCAGAAATAAGATAACTCTGATGATGAAAACAACAAAATAAGATGATCATTTACTTTTAGACAATTTATATAGTTAATTAATATATTAATTTATAAATAATACTTTGTATCATCTATTTTAAAAAAAAGGGAAATTAAAATGGGGAAGGATTTTAGAAAATTGTTCAGTGCAGACCTAATGAAAATATGAACCTATTTATCAAAATGCTTTCATGAAGTGTTTTTTTAACAAAAAAAAATATATATATAATACATCTCTATATAAGGGTATAACTGATTCACCAATAACTTCATCATACTGCACTATTATTGACTTAGCAGGTAAGCAAAACTACTTAGGTCTGATATAGCAAAGGCCAAGTAACAAGGCAAGAAATTGTTTTACAATATGCGCACAAAAATATGAAGAAAATGGAAGCAACAATGAAATACCAGAATAAGCATATACCAAAGAAATAATCTGTAATCTTAAATTAAAAATTACATTACTGACAGTTTTTTGTCTATTTTTTCAGTGTCAAATAGTAGTTTTGCAATACATTGTGTTTACTTATTTTCAGCTTCTTTCAATTCATAACCCTTTACATATGTAAGCACCTCCTCTCTTAAGTAAGCATCAGTTCTGGTTGAGCTATCACCACAAGGCACTTGACTGAAAAACTTAAGAATACTACCAATCATCTTCTTCTATCTGTTGTTTCAGAATTCTCCAGCCTGTTGGTTATGTTTCTGACTTAACATTAAATTGCTCTTTGTTATAAATGTAATGTATTATCAATGAATTGATACTAACCATGGAAGTCAAGTACCACCTCCACCAAACAAATAACAGTGGTTAAAAGAGTGACAAACATATTTAAATTAACATAAATGTTAGTATATTACCCTTAACTTACCCTTAATAAGATGTGTACACTTATAATAAAGTGTGGTAAAGGGCTCCTCTGCTTGCAAGATGCCTATTATGTCTACAATGTTAACATTAAAAGGGCTAACTGGACAGTGGTCCAACTAGGTGGCATAAACCGAGAAGTATAATGAGATTATTTTTTCTCTTTATTTTCATAACAAATGACTTGGCATTTACAAACAACTAGAATGTTAATTAGTAATGCAATGTAAATAAATCATTATTCTGTTTTATGTAAATGTGTATATACATAATCCAGGTGCCTAACTATAAGTGATATATAAAGTGATCAGGTTATTGCCAACCCTATAGAATGTAGTGTAATGACTAAGCAAGTTGTAAATGACCCTTCCCTCCTCATCTCAACAATTTTATCTTTGCTCAAACACATTTCACATGCTTCACTTGCTGTTCAATAGAAAGACAAATCCTGCATTTAATCAGCAGGGATATTGATTCACCATGCTGAACTTTCTCTCTTATTCTAATACATACATATATTTGCTTTTGGAAAAGTGGAGTGTGAATGCCAGGCTGTTTTTTTACAGCATGGCTATGCTTACAGTATAAAAGAAACATTTTAAAAGAACTAAATAAAAGCAATACTTCAGCATCAACTAAGGTACCCTCCTCAAGGAAACTGGGAATGTCCTATTAACTTCTTAGTGGAGAAAATGTAGATTATTTTGTTGAACACAACCTCTTCTTTACATGACACTAGAAACCAAACTCCTTGCAGGTTGATGTGAAAATGTATCACAGAGAGGATTAAACAGTTGTTTTTAAGGAATAGTTCTATGTATTTGGCAACAATATTCTAGATTTAGCCTATGACACACAATCTCTTTAACTAGTGACTCAATGTTTTGCATAAGAAATGTCCACAACAATTCATAATTAAATCCTAACTAAAGATAGCAGAAAAAACTATGTCTGTGATTTGCTGTTCCTTAAGCCCTATGTCACCCTGGCATAATTAAAAGTAACCCACATCCAAGGCAGTCAAATAAATTAAAGGATCTTATTTGATGGGAACAGATGAATAGCAGGGAGAAGAAATTCACATTTCCCAAAGGGATAGACATTTACTTCAAAGAGAAATCAAACTGTAACATTAGTTAAGTCCCAAGGGACCAATGTGGGAGGAACTACAGTCAGTTCACTAAGAGATCAACTTCAACTAAGTTCTTAATTACTACATTCTAACATGAGAATCAATGTTGTTAATCACCCTTTGTTGTTGCATTATTTTGAAATTCAATTCTCAACATAAAGCAACAACATCCATATATATACTGATATCCTATCAAAAACACATATCTAGGTATTTGTGTTCCAATATATGAAATGAATTATGTTTCCTTACACAAAATGACGTGATAGAAATGAACAATTTCATATGTCAATTCATTTTCAAGCATGTGTGCATTTGATTGCTCCAAATTGGTTTACCAGGACAACCCGAAGGGACACTGAACTCCCTAGAGGCATAGAAACTTGCCCATTTCTTAAATGCCTGAGAAGGATAATGGCAGGAAGCAGAAGAAGAGAAATACACTGACTGCCAAAGCTGTTAACAATATTGCCCTGCAAACAATGTTTAACCATTAACACACTGATTTAATGGTCTCTCTGGTAACAACATGGTTACGGTTATGTTAAGTTTTTAAAAGGCTCACAAATCTTTTTTGATCTTTAAACGGTGTCAAACTGTGAAATAAAAGAACAAAACTAAGTTTAAACCCTGGTATAAATTCTAAAGGGGCCTTAAATAATATACTACATTTTCATTTAAGACAAGTAAAAATAAAAAAAAAAAATATGTGACTAAAATAACCCTAGGTAGAACAGGTTTTTTTTTTTTTTGTGTTTTTTTTTACTGTTACAGTGAATCTCAGTGCAGTGAGGTGTGCAAATCAAATTAATGTCATTATCTGGTATTAGTGCTGATTTTCCTGCGCAAAGCAGAGTGCTGTCAGTATTCAGCCAGCAGTAAAATTCTCATTTCTCTGGCTAATACTTTAATGTGGACTGTGAAAGCCTGCCTGTAATGGTCCCAGCTATAGACAATGTTGCTATACCTGTTGTAGCTGAATCTTTTATTGCATTGTACGTGGTAGCAGATGGAAAAGATACCTCATGCCAAATTCGAGAATAATTGCTCTTTCTTTGTGGCTGTCACTCTATTATAGAACTGCTTCCCATTTTCAAACAGCAAAAACACTATTATTCTTCCCAAGGAGGTCAAGCTGCAGTTGGTAATAATGTGTACAGCAGAAAAGGGGTCTAGATCTAAAAATCTTGTAATTTCATCTATTCATGTTCTTTCAACTTATATATATTTTTTTAATATCTATGTTCATTGTTAAAGATCAAATTTGCTCTCTGGTCTCCATCTACAGTTCATAAAACAGGGAATTTCATTGTAATCTAATTGAGCTTTCTTGCTGGAAAAGATGTCAAAATACATGTGCATTAAATTAACATGTGTTGCTATATATGCCTTAATATATCATTAATAAAAAAAAAATCAAAGCCAGCAACACCTTACTTGAGCCTTTTGTACAATCACAGCATAGTCAGTATACAGAACAATATTGTAGACATGAATGCAGTTTCAGCACAGGACTTTACTTTTCAAAGCTATGTTAACACAGATCACAGAAAAATGATTCTCCTTTGCAAAGCCTGGACCATTCATTATGGTTCAGAAAATCCCTGGTACTTGTGTACAGTAAAGTGCTTACTGTAAAGTCCAGGAGCTGCATCACTAGAAATATACAGATGTATATCCCAATTGGCAGTAATTGCTAAAGATGATTTAAAAAAAAAAAAAAAAGGCTAAAGAACAATAGTGCACCCTGGGCTAGGTTAGTAGTTCATTTCCAGGAGAGTGCTCTTTAGGTAAGTACCTGATTATAAAGAAACAAGCCAAAGAAGGGTATATACCTGGCAGGATGGCAATTACATAAGGTTAGACTGCATCTGAGCTTGTATCATATACATAAAACCCCTCAATGTGCTGCCTCAGTAAGTGAGGTGACCTTCAATAACCTGAGAGCTGCTGCTAACTTTCTACATAACCGGATGGAATCTAAGCAACGTTCAGATCAATGTGTAGAGTCTGCCACTGGAACCTCACAACTCCCTGCTATAAGATAACA
>WMED01010272.1:0-15852 GCA_019650415.1 Pipa parva | reverse complement strand
ACCAAGAAACCATACTTTTTCTGTTAAAAATAGTGACAGTTTTAAGAGAAAATATTGTTTTTTTTTGTTTTGTTTTTTTTACACATTTCACCCAAAATAATAAGGAAGCAAAAAAAATAATGACAAGTGAGACATTGCATGTTAAAGCCCAAAGTGTGCTGAAAAAAACAATATATAATTTTCCTGGAAATTACATTTCTTTCCCTGCAAAATATTTGGTAAAACACATACAGCACAAAATGCTTAAAAACAGCTTGGCAATACGGGGTGACCAGAAAAAAAAAAAAGGCTGGCAGTGAAAGGGTTAATAAATATCAAAAAATTATTTGATATATCACTATAGTATGCCTAAAAAAAGCTGCTTTTTGCTGAATAATAATTATTGTGCTTATTCCTTGTTCTATTATCTAACTTGGAAGGCAGAAAGTTGTAATCAAGTGATAAATCCTCTCCCCCAATATATTAGAAATGAGATTTTCACCGATATAAAAAAATTGTAAAAATGGAATTATTTTAATTCATGGCTATCATAGTTTTCATGATGCCTTTTTTTATTGTTTCAGATCAATCTTTAGGAGGCATCCACATGTGTATTTTGCAAGGATATATGTTGGTTAAATCTCAGTTTTAGAAAAATGGTTCAGATAACAAATAGCTGTTCATAAAATCTCTGAATGGGTACTAAATGAAATATTATTTATTAAATCAACTCTGTGAAATGGATGTCTCCCACACAATGATTTATCTGCTGTCATCAACCTGATGCATCACTGTTTTCCACTGAAAGGATTCATATAATAGAATTCCTTATGCAGATATTTCCTTGTCACTTGACTGGTTGAGAATAATGTAGATTTAACCTCATTTTTTTCTACATGGACAGTACATAGAATTATTTTACATATCTTTATCATTATTTAATCTTTTATAATAAAACTTATTTTTCACATTTCTGATTTGTGAAGCTCTTGTCGTTAATTTACCTTTTACACTTTAATAATATTCCCTGCTATCATATATATTTACTTCTTTCTTACAAACGTCCAATAAAATACATAGGCATGTGTAATTATGCACAATGAATCTTCAGTATTTGCATATTATAAGAGGGTGCAGTCCATAGCTGCAGAGATAAAGGCAGCTCAATTCTAAAAAGTAACTAACACATATTATATTGTTTTTTTAAACACAATGTTCTAGAAACTGAATTACCTTTTCATTTTTACAGATTTCAAAGTATAACTTAAAACAATTGACTAAAATTGACTAATTGTTCTCTTACATCACCAGTGCAATAGTGTTTTTTTAATCATTGTGATTAGTGAAAGACTAGTGATTGTGATTAGTGAAAGACTAGTGATTGTGATTAGTGAAAGACTAGTGATTGTGATTAGTCCTTCTCTAATCACAATCACTAGTCTTTCACTAATCACAATCACTAGTTTTTATCATTAATATTAAATGTCCCATCTCAACAAACACCTGAAAATATATTTTTTTAACTTGCATTTCCAACAAATCCAGTGTTTTACATATGATAATAATCTGTATAGCATTTGGTGGGGGGTTTACAATTAAATAAATAAAGCTTTTAACATAATGTCTACACTGTTTTATATCACCATGTTGCTGCAATATTTTTATATGTTTTTATTACTTGCTAATGTAAAGGCTTCTAGAAACCTTAAAACAGTGATAATTAAAAAAAACAAATCTCTATGGATGTACGGTATAGTATATAAGACTATTGTATGATGCAACATTTTGGGATGCTGATAATATTAAATATTATATAGGTATAAAGAAAAATGGGATTCACTAAGAAAAAATAAGATTGAACAATGTTCTGATCATACGGTTCTCATCTTGATCACCCATAATTCATAGTCTTTATATACCACTGTTGCATATAAATATGAATATTTCAACATTTTATTCAATCCTAAATATGTGATGTAAGACTTTTTATTGTGGTTGTATATTAATGGAGATGATGATGATTATCCATTCAGTCACAGCCAACTCTCGGTCACTTTATGGATCACTGTTCTCCACACCTTGTTGTGATTGTGTTGAGCCATCTTGTTCTTTGGTGGTCTCTTCTCCTTTTTTCACTGATTTTTTTTTCAAGCATCACTAATGTTTCCAAGGAATTAGCGCACATCACATGGCCAAAATATGAGAGTTGTTGTTTGGTAATTTTTCCCTCTAATGATATTTTCAGTTTGACAAGGTCCAAGTCTACCTTGTTCATCATAACGGCAGTCCAAAGTATTATTAGCATTCTTCTCCAGCACCATAATTTCGAAAGCATCGACTTTTCTCCTCTCAGCTTTCCTAAGTGTCCAACTTTCGCAACTGTACCTCATTATAAGGAAGACAATTGCGTTGACCATTCTGTCTTTTGTTTCAATGCTAATGTCTTTGCTCTTCCAGTTTTTTTCCATTCCCTACATTGCAATCCTGCCAAGCATGATTTGCCTCTTGATCTCAGGTGTCGATTTCCCGCTGTGGTTGATTTTAGCTCCAAGGAACAGGAAATCTTGAACAGGTTCTATTACCTCATTATTATTATTATGAAGTATGCCTACCATGGGCATGCCTAAGAGCAAAGGATATTCCTGCTCAATGGAGGATGTGCATATTGAACTGACTCCTGCCTAAGATATGCAGACAAGTGTATAGAGGCTGTTAATAGGAAACTGCTGTGAACACTTTTTAGAATTCATTTGTACCAAATGATTACACCAAGAGATGGGTCTAGGTCAGCCAATATATACTGTGCTAAGCAAAGCATAGTACAGGCATGCTTGGTAATGTTTACTGTTTTATTGTTTAAAGTACATAGGTTGCCATGTTAATAATGGAAAAATGTTGGAAAGTTACATTAGCCTTGTATCCCCCACAAACTATTTAAGATTTCTCTTCTACTGCTGCTTATTAATTGTTGCAGTTTTATTTTCTGCAAAACAAAGAACTGTATATGTAATTTGATTATTTAAAGAAACTTCAGAGCTATTATATGAGTTAATGTCAATGGATTAAGTGAGTTGTGTTAATATATTCATCTGCCACAGTCTAGAATGTTACACATGATCTGCTATGTTAGACTGGGAAATTCGAAGTCACCAAAGGGTTCTGGATTTACCTATAGCATTGTTCATGATTGTGTGGTATATGTACCTAGTTTAAAAAAGGAGAACACAATATTATTACATACAGTATAATAAACCATAATGAGACAATAAACAAAATAATTCAGAGTTGAAAACTGTAAATAATGTTAGGAAGGATAGAATGCTGTAAATTAAAAATCAAATTAAAGAAAGCTAAAAAATTAAATAAACTAAATTTAATACCCAACGCATTGCATGGCATTAAGTTATATCATAATAATTATACAAATAACAGTTATTTAATACATGGCATCACTTGACTTTAAACACATTTGTGTCTTTACTATTTATTTACCAAATCCAGTCATTCCAAGGACAGAAATGAATACTAAGATATATTACAATAAGAAATCTAGACTTTATCAAGCAAAAGAAAAGGGGAAAACCAGGTTATTGTATATTTATGTTATAAAGGAAGAGAACACTTGTTAGATAGAAAAATCTATGAGAGTTTATAGCACTGGTAACAAAACATGAAACCTTGGTCTTCCTGCCTATTGATAGTGACTTATCAGATCTGGGCCTGGAGGATTGTGGATTCTATTCCACCAGTCATGAGAAAAGATTCTTTATAAAAGTCAGCCATATTTAGTCTGCATACTGCTTACTGAGAAATCAATAGCTGTCTGGGCTGTATCACAACAGTTCTAGATTTGGTGCCTCATAATTCCAGTTCTGCTTTTCCTATTTTCCTGTGTTTTTAATCTACTGCTTCAAAATTAAGTTCTGCCATTCCTGATCATCAGTCTCCTGCTTAAGAGTTCAGTTGTCCTTGTTTTGATGTGCGTCTGAGTTACAGTTCTGTTGTTCCTCTTTTCCTGTTTTTAAAACACTGTTTCACAATTAACATTCTGCTGTTCCTGTGTTTTTTTTAGTCTCCTACTTCAGAGTTCTGCTGTTCCTTGTATGATGTGTCTTCAGAGTTACTCTTCTGCTGCTCCTGTTTTGGTGCATCTTCAAAATTATAATTCTACTGTACTTGTTTTGCTGTGTGTTTGGTCTCCTGCCTCAAAATTTCCATTTTGCTGTTTCAACTTTACACTTTTTTTTAAGAGTTCCAGATCTGCTGTTCCTGTTTTGTTGACCATACAGTCTTTTGCTTCATAAATCTTGTTCTGCTGTTCATGTTCTCCTGTAGTTCATCTGATCCTGATCTTCGGCTGATTCAGTTTCCTGTTGTTTACTGACATTTGTGTTTACAATCACTACTAAAAGGGTCTTCCCTAGGAGCTGTGATTTGTTAGCTTGAAACAGAAAAGTGCTATTTTCCTTTTGTAACCCACAGCTGAATACCATTTCTACACTTCAGGAGAAGCACATGCTGACCTACCTACTGACTAATGGACTGCCACATGAGCAATTACATAACACAGAGGAGGGGAAAATAATTAAATGAAACACAGAACTTTATAACAGGCAGCATGTTATGGCTTGATAACCATAATTATTTGTATTATACTAATTGACAATATAAGATCATTTTGGTACCTGGAGAGATTCTCTCAGGTTTAGTTCACAGAAGTGTATATATATATATATGTGTGTGTGTGTGTGTGTGTGTGTGTGTATGCTGTACAATCAAGATATATATATCTATAATAATTATATATAGATATAGATATACATACACATACATACAGTATATATTTTTTTTTTTCACAGAATGTAAAGCGAATATAAACCTCACAAATTAATATTATATTATTTCACACTGTGCATTTTGGGGGGACTGTAAATAAGGGCCTATAGCTTTCATGTAATAAAGATATTTTGTTTAAATAAAATTGTATGTCATCACTAGATACTGACATTACAATTCTAATCTTATTATACATTCTATTAAAATATATCTGTGTTTGTCACAAGAGTGATTTAGCTATATTATCAATTAAAACTAATAATATTTCAGGTTTATTTATCACTATGTGTGTTGCCATAATTATAGGATTTTCAGAATCTTTTTTTACTGATGCTTTGAGAAATAAAAACAGAAATTTACACTTTTACCTAGTATTGCTTTCTTCAATATTATGTGTTATGTAATTTAAAATGTATTAAAGTGGAATACAAAATTGCAAATAACGATAACAATTAATGAACAAGCCTAATCACAGTTCACCACATGGAAGAGACATTGTTCACTGTTCCTTTTTTGTGTAATCTCACATTTGACATAACAGGAATAATGTTTACGTTTTTTGTGCCCATGCATTTGAGAATGTTTTTAATTACTGTCCATACCACCCTCATATGTAATTGCTTTTTTTCAGCAGTCTATTAAACTAAAATGTTGATTAGAAAAACGGAACAATTATAGTTGAAAACTGCAAACTGTAGCTTTTGTAAGCATTCAATAATATAATATTGCATATAAATCATTGTATCTTACAAAAAGGAACTTAGTAAGAACTAATAATTAACAACTTGAATGTGATACAAGCGTACAGTCCAGTGCTATACTGAAAGGTTGAAGTGAAAGTCTAACTAATGCCATTTCAAAAATCTTTTTGATACAGAATTCTTGGCAAACATATCAAGCATGAAATCTGAACTATTAAGCTAAGATATTGTCTGAGATTGTTTAACTTCATATCATCATCTCTGCCTAGTATCATTACCACTGGGAGTAATGTACCCATTTAGCAGAAAGAGGATTGTATTTACCATATAGGGAAACTGGATGCCTACAATGAAATGAAAGCATTTACTATAGTTATAATCTAGTATGTCTTTATAGTATTTTTCAGTTGTGTGATGAAAATAATCAGTGATTAAATCATTTTTACAATTTTTTTTAATAGCATTACTAACAAAGATTGCCTTCTGTTGTGAATTTTTAAAGACCTCATCATTAGATTATTTGAGTTGGGGCCAGTTAAAGTTATGCACAACATTACTAGCCCAGTTTTCTATGATTTACTCCTACCCTTATAAAATTCTCAATGCAAAATTCAGCAAATCAATGTAATGTTTTAATATTCCATTTTCAAAGCTCAAGATAGGACAAATAGAAAAATGAGCTATCCATCCCGACCCATGCACATTAATCTCCATGTCTATAAAAATAGAATTTATCTGAATGCCATTGAGGAAATAGGTAACGCTGGAAGTCGAGAAAGCAAAAAGTGAACGGCAGAGGGAATAATCAATTTGCGTCTGAAACGCCTCTATTCACACCAGACTATTAAAGCACTAAAGTAGATACTTCATTATTGATGCTTGAGAGAGTAGCATCAGATCTGTCTCTCAGTTGTAAGAGTGAATTTAGACCCTGTTTCTTTTATATAAATATCACCTACCTAAAATTGCTGAAAACCCCACAGCTGCTTTGTGCAGGAAGACGTATCTGAGTGGAAGCACCACTGTGAGGATTCTAAATGGACTTATTTCCTTGCACAACTGCCTTTAACATAAGAAAAATAAAAATACAGGTCTCACACACTAGCCAATTTAAAACTGCATAGAACATATCCTTAACCCTCCCCCCTTTTCTTCCTAACCTGTGTGGGCCTGGTGAAGGTAATCAACTAACACAATGATTTATGCATAACCCATTCTTTATCACTCAGCAGATGCTTTGGGGAATGTATCATGAAAAGCTGACCCCATCCACTCCCTATGCATTATAAAGAGCTTTAGATAATACATATTAATAGAGTGCTCCATAAATCCCAAATGAAAGGAACAATATTCTAAAATAAACTATTATCCTAGAAACCATTATCTACAGATGTAACTGTAACTATAAGTTGTTTTAGCCTAGTTATCACTACCTCTCACACTCACTACGTACTCAGATTCAAAATTAAGCATAAATCACACCCTAACACAATCCAGATACCCAAGATGTTCCAGTATCTGCAACTACCTACTGAAATATGGGCCAAATAAAATGCACATGTTATATGAAAATATTAACTATATACTAACATACACACAAGATTTCAGCATTTAAACGTGCTTTAAATGTAGTATAGATTCCTGAAATGGAAAGAAGAAACTAAGAGAAAAGTCTAATCCTTGATATACAATTTTGACAAAATCCATCAGTTTCAAAACTGGTCACAATATGCTTTTTATTCTATACCATTTGGATTTAAAAAAATAGGACTGTCCACTCCCATTAGATCCAGCTACCCTGCCCATTAAAGGGTAGTACTTTAATAAAAAAAAAGGTACACATTATCCAGCTCACATGTTATACAATATTATAAAATATTATACAATTTTAAAACCATACAAATAACCATTTATAATTTAACACACCATATTTAATTTTGGTAGTTAGTCAAATGCTTAACATGATCTATATACATGAAATTGACAAACATATACTACAAAGTCAGCTTTTGAAGGTCCTTTCAGAATTCCTCATAGGAAGAAAAAGGTACACATATTTGTTGGGTAAACCTGGACAGGAAGCCCCTTGTGGTTAATTAAAGTGCCAGGCTGTCTGAAACAGGAAATGATTTTTTGAAATGAGCACTACCCTGTAGAAGTATGCAACAAAGAGGAAGCATTTGGAAATGTAAGGAAATTTTAAGGATAAAAATACATTTCTGCTTTGGAGACAATAAATAAAATGAGTTTGGTTAAAGTTAGCTGCCAAAATATTTTTTTCTGCATCTCAAGTCATGTAGGTCAGGCCTTGCTCAATACAGAAATCCTAAGTATAAATGTATTAGGTATTAATTCATATTTTCATCTTTTGGTGTTACTCTGTTTATAAGACTATTGGATATATTACCCATTACCCAACTGCTTATGGATTTGATTGGGAGTCAAGGGCATGGTCATCGTAACAATCAATTTCAATTAAATTATGGAACCACTAAAAAATATATAAACCAATGAAATAAACATTAATAATTAATATTTACTCCCTTTTGTTTGCTGCAATATGATCTGCAGCTGAATACTTAACCTAATGTTAAATTTTAAATCTAACATTTTTAATAAGAACAGAAGTAAAAAAAAAAAGTAGGACCATGATTTTAATAAGGTAATTTAATAAGTCATGTTTAGTTTGTTGTATACCGTATATCACAACATATAGTTTTTGATGTTTCTAGGTCTACAATTTGAATCAAAAATTCTTAATTCTACTCTTCTTTTTTTGACTTATCCTATCTCATGATTTACTTTAAATCCTAATATAAAATTATATTTCTCTGTATTATAGTGATGTTAGATGTTATATACATTGAATTACCTTTCCATGGTTATTATCCATTTAAAATGGAAATGGGGTAATGGAAAGCTCAGTCTTCTTCTTTAACTATAGTGGTGTCTTTTGCTATCAGTGTGACAAAATTAATTGCTAGATATTCTTTTCTATAACTCAGTAATACAATATAAATACAATTACTTTTGGACTGTTCCTCAGCTAGCTCCCGCTTGGTGATTAGTGATTAATTATCGTGCTGCAAATTGACATGGCACAAGGAAATTGACACAGCCCTGATTAATTAACTTTTTATGTGAGAGAGTTATTTACACTGTAATTGAATCCTTTTACACACATTCACAGTAGAAAGGTTTTAGTCAAACACAGATTAGACCAAATTGCAGTGTTAATCTTGCCTCACAGTTGTTCCTTTTGGTGTGCATTTGAGCTGAAACACCAGTATTTTGCTGAAATGAAAGAGACCAGCTGCCAGTATTTCATAAATTAACTACATAATGGTTTTTTTGTGGTCTGGGTAAACTGCCTGTAGTCTGAATGTGCACACAATGTCATATCTCTGGTGAAATATGTGTCATTTTGTAATAGTTTGCTGCTATTGCTTCTTGCCATATTTTATACAAGATTGGGTAGTTGCTTGAAAGAGAATGGGGTAATATTTCCTTACCTTGTTATCCATGTCCAACATGGGTTGTATTAGTTTTAGGAATTTCCATTTTTGGGCTGAAAGTGACAAATAGACCTACATTTTTATATTACTTGATGTACTAGTAATTAGCAAGACAACCTTCTGGGATACCAGCTGCTGCCCTGCAGTTACATAATGACTCCCAAATCTATGTTATCATTTATTCCTTTTGGTCAAAAAATAGGAGAATGTATGCCAATTTATACCATGTATGGAGCAGGGAAGAGTGATAAAATGACTCGTCTCTCCCCTTTCTATTTGAATTACCTCATTGCTCATTTGGTGGGAGAAAAGTGGGTCAAGGACAAAAGACTAACAGTTTTGACATACTAAAAGTATGGCTAAATCTTGTGCCTTTATTTATTACCCAACTCATATTTGCTTGAATAATATTGCCCAACAGAGACGATATATATATTTCTCCTTTCTCCTCTGTACATAATTATTAGAATTTAATTCTATCTGTAGCTATCACTTCCACTCGCGCTCTTTAAGTCTCTTTTTTCAGAGCACAATAGCAGGTTTCTCCACCCTGTCATACAGTGTCCTCACTTGGGGGGGAATTCATCAAAAGTGCGAAGAGAGGTGTGGATCCTTCGCCTCACTTCGCACTGACTGTTATGTGCTCGCTGATGTCATGCACACGGACATCAGTGAACACTTTAAAGGAATTCCAGTCTCAGCGAGACCACTCGAATAGGCTCGCCGAGACTGGAATCCCTTTAAAGCGTTTGCTGATGTCCGCATGAAGGACATCATCGAGCGCATAACAGTCAGTGCAAAGTGAGGCAAAGGATCCGCACTTCACTTCACACTTTGGTGAATTCCCCCCTTGATCTTGGATAGACCCAGGGGTTTACCCCACTATTTTTACAGTTTGGCTTTCCTATAAACTTATTTTCTAGAGTTTCATTCCACCCACAGTTCTAAAGTTTAAAGTAGTCTAACTTTTTTTCTAGGGTGATATACCTTCTTGGGTTCTTTCTTAGGGTCAGTTATCTAGCAATGGAGCCTTATAACTTACATGCGCAATGAGCCCCATTGCATCTTTTATTCACTCAGATCTACATATGCTTGTTTTTTTCTTACCCAATGACTCAACGTGGCATTTTTAAGCTTCCACAGTTTGGGTATATTACGTCACAAACTAAATATCTTTGTTTTTATCTTAATAAATGTTGCTACTACTACTGAAATAAAATACTAAAATATTGTGTACACTCAGAATAAATTATTTAAAACTTAGAAATATCTTTCTTATCCAGCACAATGTTTAAAATATCATTGCTTCCATCTAGATGTTTATACCCTCAGTGCACACTTTATATTTCAATTAGCCTGCCACAGGCTGCCATTTATTGGATATAACTTTAATCCCATTTATGGGTCTATGTACCCATAAATCAAGTTGCACAGCAGATGACACATGATCATGTTGCTGGTACAATTAGTTTGCAATTTTCGGACACACCTCATTTTATCAAACTCCCTATTCAACACTTGAGTTTTGATTCTAAGCTTTGTACTGTACAGAGACTTCACCAAGTAAGAAAACTAATGATTTACTCACAATGAAGTTCAAAGGTATTTTGCATTTCCACAATAGCTCCCAGCTATTTTTATTGCTTTAGAAATTATTAACCATCTTTTTTTTCTATTACACATCCTAGAGGTCAAAATACATGTTATGTAACTAGCCACTGCTAAGCTGAAAGGTTTGGTTCTTGTATCTCATTCTGATATTTTTTATTGTCCTGCCACATGTTGACATTTAAAAGCATATTTATCAAACAGTAAATACTAGTAATTACTTGCCAGAAGTTTTGTTTTTTAGTTTTATGTACTTTTTTTTTTCTTTAAATACATATAAATTTTCTTAAACATTGTAGTAATGCCTTTGTGATGCATGATCTCAAAGTAACACATTTTAGCGTACTGTGGTGAAATTTATTAAATTTGACAAAGCTGCTTTGGCTTTTCTGAGTTTAATCGGGTCAATTCCTGGAAGTTTCTTGCAGTAAGTATTGCGAGATTTGTTGCGATCAATACTTGCCAAGATAAACTTTTTCAATTGAACACTTCCATGGAAAGGTAGCCATGCTACAGTAATGTAAAGTAATTGATTATCAATTTTGGGTTGCCAAGTAAAAGTGAAGTTAGTTTCAAGTAGTTGTTTTTGAATTTTTGATGTAACCAAATTTGCAATTGCTTGAGTTTTAATGGGATTTTTTTTAAACCTGATACATTTTGAAAGTCAGAAATGATATATAGGACAATTGGAATAGATGTTAGTGGGTGCATTAATGTTAAAATAATCATCTGCAAACAGAATTATTTTGTGATCTGTGTTACCTATTGGAATGCCTTTTTATGTCTAGTGACTTCCTAATATTATTTGCAAATCGTTCTAAGCAAAGGGCTAATAGGAGGGGAAATAGAGGGCACCCCTGTCTTGTGCCTCCTTTTATTGCAATATATTTACACATTTTGCTATTGGAGCCTAATATAGTTGCAGGATGGCTTGTATATATACCATGAGAAATATAATTTTTGTAAAATAATATAAATGTAGTTCCAGTTTAATTTATCAAAGACTTTTTTTGTGCATCTAATGCAGAACAAATGGAGCTTTTAATGGTATAGCCTTGTGAGTGGCATTTAGTATCTTTTGAACATTGTTATTTGCAGTGTGGGAGGGTATGAACTCTGATTGACTTGGGTGAACCAGGTTGGGTAAAAGACTGGCCAGTATTTTCGAAAATATCATGAATATTTATGAGTAATATTGGACAATAGCTGTTTAAAGGGTATTTGCCTTCTTTATGAATAACCATAATCAGGGACTTCTTTATCTCTTTTGTAAGTGGGTCCATAATTTAGCTGAATAATGTTGTTAGTTGAGGAAGAAGTTGGGCCTTCAATTTTTTTCTTGTAAAGCAATGTAAAACCATCTGTCCCAGGAGTTTAGGATTAGAGTGTTTCATTGCCTGTGAAATTTCTTCCTCATAAAAAAATAATTTACAATATTCACAGAAATGTTTGTGGTGTATATTTTATGATATCATGTACATGAGGTGGAAAATCATTTTACTTGACTAGCAAAAAAAAAAATCAAGTTTTAATAGCCCATAACATTCTTGTGTACACAGCATTCCATTCAATTGCATGCCTGTGTTAGAAATAATGTTTGACATATTATGACAGTGCATGGGTATCCCCCATGTGAGAGATCCAGATACTGAGAGTGCATACAGTAGTCTCCGACAGCATAAAGAAATTAATTTATTTTAAACATTTTAGATAGTATATTAAAAAATTACACTTTAGTTCATATAACTACAAGGCTAAGCTAAATTCATGAATATGTTTTATCTAAACTTCATTTAAACACCATGGCTGTGGGTGAGTATTTATTTATTTGGCAGATTAAAGATGACTGCAAAAATGAAGCTTATGTTAAAACACAAAATCATACAAATCAGGACTTAAGTATCAAAGAAAGTATTTTTGATATGAAATGTGAGAGTCATGGCCTGGATCTACTGCTTAATCCTTCTGTGTGATAGGAAAGAGGTATTTAACAGGTATATGTCTTAAATACTTCCTCCTAAGTATACAGTGTTACTGTAAGAGAGGTTAGAAGTTAAATAACAGTGGTTCCTGGGGACCCTTTAATGTTACTTTGTAGATGGATGGAAGAGTTATATGAATCAGTTTTTTCCCCCTATGCCTTATTCTTCTAGGGCTGAGGGTTGCAAAGTAAATATCACTGTTAATATCCAATATCCTATGACAGCCAAGCTAATTGTTGCCCAATACCCATTGCGCTTTTTTTCTTTAAGTATATGGCAGTTATTTAAAACAATATACTGATACTTTTGCTTTAGATACGTTGATCTGTTTCATAGCATACATTAAGCCATCAGTTCCCACAGGAGCAATACTACAGTACACAATAGAGATTACACATTAGAGATGTTTCTTAGAACTTTATGAGAAGTTCATAAATTAAATCCCTCAGTATTTGCACTGAGATGTGCAATGCTATATTTGCATCTGATATAGTTTACTTTTAACATTGCATAGTATTAAATTATTCTCATTTATTTATCATCAGTTTATTAATTAATCTGTATATGAACCTTGGAATGGATTATTTAAGTCTGAGTGCTTAGCAAATAATTTTCTGAAAGTTTCCTTTATATTTGATGAGTGGTTCAAATCAATATTAATGCGATGAAATCAGACATTACCAATCTGAGGACGATTCAAGTTATGTTCGAATAGGCTATAATAGAAGCTAAGGTTTAAATTACATCTCAGGTTCAATATGAACCTCAGTGAGTTTCAAAAGTTTAAAAGAAGTGAAACATTTCGATTGAAATTCAAAAGTTCAAGTTGAAATTCAAAGTTTCAAAATAAAATTTTTAAATTATTTTTAAAAAATGTACCTCAATTCAATTCAATTCAATTCAATTAGGTGATCCAACCAGGAGAAGATGTGCAGTTGTTTTTATTGCAAAATTTCGGAGCCTACACTTTCAAAACAAAGAAAGAAGTTCCTTTTTTGGGGAACCCCAAGGCAAGTTCTGGAAAGGTAGGGTGTAGTTTAAAATAGGCAGGTAATATTTATTGACCTTTACATAGATTTGACTAAAATTAAGGGCATTGGTTAAGGATAACTTCTGAAACTATCTTTTTAGGGCAGATTAAGAAAAGTTTTATGGTACCTTTGGTTGATTAAACTACCAAACGGCCTTCAAAAAAACCAAATACAGATCTCTATGTCATTCAAATTACATTAAACACTGTGCAAATGCCTTGCACTGTTTGGAAGTGAGAGGTTTATACATAAACAGAGCAGTTTATTGGTAAAAAATAAATACATAAGATACAATTGAAATCAGTAGATTATTTAAAGCATTCTAAAATATATTAGATACAAACTACAGATAAATGAATCAGAACAAATACAGTGTGATGTACAAAAAAAAATGGATATTAACAGAGAATATGAATATTTCAATACTTTTTAACAACAGTTTAAAAAAAAAAAATCAGTATTTTTTTTCTCCCATGGTTTTAAAATATGTCTGGTATATTAAGATGCAACAGGTTTGACATGCTAGAACAAAAATATTTCAGTAAAGCAGCTTTACTTCCTTAAGTTTAAATTGTCATATGTTTCATACAGTATTGCATTTTGATGCCTTTCTTCCATGCAGTGATCTCTCTCTCTCCATCTCTCACCCTGTTTGTAGATCATTGGAGTTTCCATTAAAAAAATAAAAAAGCTCTAATTTGTTAGTGTATTGACTTTGAATTTACAATGCATTGTAAAATCTATTTGATGACTGAATATTTATAAGGGACCTTTTCATACTCCTATCTAGATTTTGCCTGCATTGCAAAAAATAAAATGAGTTTTTAACTGCTACTGGCAGAAGTATTTTAATTAAAATCCTGATTTTTACTCTTGATCACTGTATAATTTACTTTTCTTTTTGTAAGTAAATCAAATAATATTCTACAGCCAGGGGCACATGACTCTGTTTGACTGTTAATTATTCTTACATCCTTTGTATTCACATATTACTTAAGTATTTTAAACATTTATAGCAATGTGTAAATTGATCTTTATATTATCATCCATATGATATACATTAACATGTAGAAATATGTTTAACTATGAGAGAGATTGTGATAAATTCAAATCTGAAAATTGTTGCATAAATAATTGCCCTGGTCTGTGGATATATGTGTAGAGATTTCTACCATTCTGCCATTTCTGTAGACAATCAGAATACTAATTATGTTTACAAAATTGTTAAACTGTATTGATAAAACTGGCTTTCCTGCAAATGACAAAAGGGAAACGTTGGATAAATATTAAGGGGGGGAATTCAGCATTCAGCGAAGTGAGCTCCGAAGCGTTTGGCTCACTTCGCAAATGGTATTATGCGCATGCTGATGTCCTGCACGCAGACATCAGCATGTGCATTAAAGGGATTCCCGTCTCAGCGAGACCAAAAGAGTTGCCTCGTCGAGATGGGAATCCCTTTAATGTGCATGCTGATGTCCGTGTGCAGGACATCAGCATGCGCATAATACCATTTGCGAAGTGAGCCAAACGCTTCGGAGCTCACTTCGCTGAATGCTGAATTCCCCTAAAAGTTTATGTGAAGGTCTTTATGTGGGAGCATGGGGGTGGGGTGCAACAAAGTGCAAGGGGTAGGATTTTTTTATCTTCAGAATAAGATAAGTTGAAAAAAAATGCTTCTTATAGTTCATAAAATATGATAATTATCATGTATAATACAGAAAATGGATTGCCTCACCATCGTACATCTGCAGCAGGTTATCTTCTCGTCACAACTCTCTGACTACAGGTGAATCCTAACATTCCTTTTCTAGAGAGTAACTTCTAGGAAATGTTAAAACTCATTGCCAAATGAGTATAGCATATGTATAGCATACATCTCTATGGAATTGTATTAAAATCAGATTTTTCTATGTCTAGTTAGAAGCAAATATGGGAGGTCTGAGTGGGAGTGAATTTTTATATTGACTGTTCCAATACAGAATGATATTAAAAAGCTAGATTTTAAAGTAGCCTGAGTTTATTATAAATGAGCAGTGGTTACTGATATCATTATGTGAATTATGGTCTACTATGACTATTAACTATGTATTTCCTGTCTTTAAGCACAAATAGCCTACCATACTAATATTTTTTTGAAAAGACAGCAAGACCAAATGATTAACCATATATATATATATATATATATATATATATATATACT
>WMED01010270.1:0-15853 GCA_019650415.1 Pipa parva | reverse complement strand
TTTCATTTTGTGTTTACTTGTGTTGTCCTTGACTATTGTTTAAATTGGTTTGATGTTCCACTCCACCCTACTGCAAGTCACTAAATTACCTTGGTGCATGTAGAAAAAGCCATTTAGGGGTGGGGATTGGGACCGCCTGCTAGCACAAAAAGAGACCTTTTGGATCAGAAAGCTGGACACTGTGGCACCACGTGGTCTCAATGAATCCTGTTCTTTCAGCATGTTCCTTTAACCCTATTAATCTATTTCCCTGCTACTTAGGGGTGTGCGATATGTATCATTCACGATACTATCGCACACAGAGATTAACCGATATTATAAAACTGCAATATCGGGTAATCGTGTGGAGCTTCCGGGAGGTGTGGTAAAGCAGCCGAGCTCAGCACACTTAGAAAGAAAAGGAGAGAGACTCACCCACGCAGCTGCACTAACAGCCGATAGCTCATTAAAACGCGGGTGAGTCTCCTTTTCTTTCTAAGTGTGCTGAGCTCGGCTGCTTTACCCCACCTTCCGGAAGCTCCACAGGCACGCACAGGATCAAGCAACAGAGGAAGAAGAGGATTATCGGCAGTAATCGTTATCGGGTAAGTAAAAAAAAAAAAATCACAATATCGTTTTTGTTTTTTTTATATATCGCACACCCCTACTGTTACTACGGTTCACTTTCTCCGACTTGGATCATGAATATATATGAATGGTTTTCTACCTCATATATTTTTCCTTTATTTTTTAAAATAAATTTGCCTTTTATTATCATTGTGGGATTGCTTTTAGTCTTTCTTTTCTTTCTTGCACTTTTATTTTTTTATTTTGTTGGTTTACTTCCACTTTGAATTTCATTTCCCCTTTAATCTTGTTATTTTTGTCTACACATTCCTCCAATCTAGGTGGTGCTATGGTGATCCACATCATGGTGAATTTTGTTGGTGATGCATTCTGGGAGCACGGGTGTGTCTATTTAAAGGCAATTTTAATGTTGTTTTAAGTTGTCTTGAAAAAGGTCTCATTCGCTGACCAAAACATCGACTTAGGTGATGTAATAATAAATATTTTTCTTACAAATCCTTGTGTGCTGTAGCAGTTCATATATAATATATATATATATATATATATATATATATATATATATATATATATATATATATATATATATATATATATATATATATATATACACACATATACATATACATACATATATATATACACACACACATACATACATACATACATACATACATACATACACACACACACAATTCAAAATTACAATGATATATTTAGCTGTGTTTTGCCTTTACTAACTCAGCTACACTGAGATACATTAAATAAATGAAAGGTGTTTTGGGAACATATGTTGATTCTCTATATTGAGTCATAGTAAAAATGTTTTTGTGGTTTTGGCAAAACACACTAAAACATTGCTTAAAACCACAAGTTCCTAGTTATTGCCACATTTATTAAAAAGCAATATATTTAATTTTTTTTTCCAGTTTGGTTTAATAGGAAAGTATTTCACAAGAATAATTTATATAAAAGGTAGATATACCCTTAAAGCGCAAGTAAACCCTATTTATAAAGATTTCCCCATTAAAGTATTATAAAGTTAAAAAAAACTAAAATCCTGACTCACATCTTCATTCTGCAGGACTAGTTATCCCCCTGTAACACTTCTCTGCTTCAGCCTAATTTCCCCAAGTGATTGAAGCCACACCCCCTTCCCTCCCAGACTTCCTCTGAACAAAATTGACAACACAAGTTGTCGATTTTTTCATCTGCTAGCATGCTGCAGGCCTTGTGAAGTGAAAGCGCGTGTCCGTGCATGCGTGTGTGTGTCTGTGTGTATCTGTATCCTTACATGGACGAGCACCCTGCATAAATGTGTGATGTTACTCGGGGGACGGGACTTCTTGGCACTATACAGGAATTGCCTGTACGTAGATCTGCTGGAGGAGCAGGGCTGCTTGATTAAGAGGTGAGAACTCCTGATCCCAAAATCGTTTTTAAATTTCAATGTTTAAGTTTAGGTTTATACATTATAGATATAAAACATATGTATAGTTTGCTCAATACCTTTACTTACACTTTAAAGAAAGTAGTCTCCATGTCACTCATGTTTCTTTATATTCTCACTAAGCCTACCTGGGTAAGGCAATTTTTGAGAAAATGGCTTTCTTCCTTCAAAGCTATCAACAACAAATATAGTTAAGAAGGGTGAAAAACAACCATTAAAGTGCACCTGTCACCTCAAAACTCTATTATTTATTTAGCCCCGCCCACCTGACACTCTGGAAAGAAAAGGCAAGCCGACGGGGAAGATGACAGAAATGTTGTATAAAAGGTACATTTTTTAAAATACATATATATTTATAAAAAAAACTTTTATTTCATTAGTACAACCTAAATTAGTATTAGTTTTGAGGTGACAGTTGCACTTTTAGAGCAGTTAACAGCTGTGTGATCTGTAACAGCTCGAGAGTCTTTTTCCTGTCAGCACTTGTTACCAACTATGCAAATGTCATCATCTTTTTGAATTGTAGTCAAAGATATCCTCTTTTTTTAAAAAAAAAAAACATCTCTCCACAAGCTTTACAGTTGATTTTATTAATCATGAGATTTTCTGTCTTCTTATTAAAATTCTGCAGTTTCTCTAATTGTGAGTTTACTCTGGATAGGATTGAACAACCCACACCTGAAGGAGTGAATCTGTGTATGCTTTGTGAGGTGCTGCTCCCATTAGTTATACTTGGTTTGATTTCCCCCTTTTTACTTCTGAATACCATGAATAAAAACAACGTATTCTGTAAGAAAGCTGCAGACTTCCTGCCTCTGACCCAGATTTATGATCGTCCAACTGAATTCCTGCCTCTAATTCTCTATTCCTCATGCATATAACTACTTTTTATCCCTGAGATCAGAGAAATAAGGCAAATGTATATTAAAATAGGCATAATCCTCCTTCCACTTTTCCAAATAGTGGTATTTGTACCACAAATCAGTTAAAGAGGCACTAGTACTCCTATACCCATTTGTGAAAAACATATAGTGTAATAAAAAATAAATTAACTGATTAAAATGTTTAATTCTTACACTCTTCTTTCCAGTAGGCTGATTTTGAGGTAAGGATCCTGAAGCAAGGACTTGAGAACTCACTGGAGAACTCGCTGGAGTGCAAAGCTCTGGAAACGGATTTGGGATTGCTGGAAGAGAGGATGGGCGCAGGTGTTCCTCTTGAAGACGCCTTCAAAATATAAAATCAATAAAAATACTGAGAAAGATTTAAAAAAAATACATGCTTGGGGATAGTTTAATATATTTCCTACAGTTTTTACTTTGTGCTCAGAAATCAAATTATATTTTCACCAATTCCCGAACAATGCCAGGTGTCCAGAACGTATAAGTCTATCCTAATAAATATCTATTTTTCTAATACAATCCTAAAAGGATCTTTTAAAAATTACTGTGCTAGTATACATTACCAGGAGGTGTTGATATGAAAAACACATACAGCCCTGCTAGAAAAGTGAAACATGTGCTAATACACAAAAGGAGAAAAAAATTTCAGCTCAAAAAGGGAGCAGGTGAAACACAAATCCATTTGTTCTGAAATAAAACACGAGACTCAATAATTCAAGCATTTTAAAGCAGCAGGTCCCCAATCTTTGCTGGATCCGGGACCAGTTACCCTCCCTGCAAAGTTTTGACTGACCTGGAGGGTGGAGAGGGCAGGAGAATGCATATAGCAGGATGCATGATGGGGACGCATTTCGATTAACCACCATGTGTCCTGGTGCCAAGGGGCCCTGCAGACTAGACCATCAGTTGGGGACCTCTGTTTTAAAGTGTGTTGTATATGCCAGCTTATGCCCTCTGATAGCTAGTTAGAAAATGGCTCTAGCTAGTGATTTCTTGCTCACCACTTGTTCTTCTGACCATATCAGACAATTATGTATTTATTTCAGTATTTCAGTTTGACGTAACTGAAACTTATAACTACATAGATATAAAAATTAATGCCAGTTTTTTTTATTTCACAAGTAAAAGATTATATATAGATAGATTTCGATGTGTCTGTTTACTGTTCATTCTCCAGAGCAAATTAGAACTGACTCATGGTCACTAAAGGGGCTCTTCACCTTAAGTAAGTCTTGGACAAGCTGTAACAAATATGATCTGCCATATAATTACATTTTTTTTTTTAGATTAAAAAAAAAAAATGCAAAGGCAAATTTTATCTACACCATAGTCAAAGAAGTTTTGTAGTTCAAAACATTTTCTAAATTTGTAATTTTTACCGGGCGATTGGAATTTGCATTCGGGAGATCGTTTCACCTTTAATAAATTTCGCCAATATGTAATGTTGCCCACACTTTCTGGAACCATAAACTCTGCTATTTTTAATTTCACCAAGGAGTAGATTTTTTTTTACAATTCAATATTTTTAGTTTGTAGGACTGTAGACAAAATCTGAACAAGAGACAATATTCAAAAAGAAAAAAACATATATGCAAGTTTGTAACACTGATATTATAAAAACCTATTGTAACACAAAAGAAGTTAGGACTAGGTCCAAGGGGGTAATTCAGCAAAGAGCGAACTTACCCTCCGATCCTTCGCATCAGTACGCAGAGACTGTTACGCGTTCGCCGAGTCCTGCACGCGGACATCAGCGAACACTTTAAAGGGATTCCAGTCTCGCGAGGCGTCTTGAATAGAGTCTCACCGAGACTGGAATCCCTTTAAAGCGTTTGCGGATATCCGCGTGCAGGACATCAGCGAACGTGTAACGGTCTCTGCGTACTGATGCGAAGGATTGGAGGGTAAGTTCACTCTTTGCTGAATTACCCCCCAAGACATAACTAAAATGATAGTATATGATATATCAAGTAAACACATTTTGACAGAAACGTATCAGAACAGTACAATATAAAATTAAATAGCATATTTTTTGTTATCTCCAGTCCAGCTGACACTGCTGCCTTGTAAGGGTTAAACTCATTTTCAGTGAAAGGAATCACATTTTGCTTTAAATTTGTTTTTACATTTTCACAGAACACCATGAATAAGTGCTCACTCACTATGTACTGACTGGAAAGAGTATTTGCTGGTCATGTTAAAAAAGGCTGGGCTTTTAGAAAGATATTTCCATGTATGTGAATATTTGATACTGTTCAACATGGAGTTTTGCAAATGTACATATTACATATTTCAGTTACTTTGTACAGAAGTACCTTTTCTCACACCTACTTCCTTTTCAGCTGATGAACTTGGAAACTCAAGTCAGATGGGGGTTATTCACTAAAGTGCGCATTCGACTGTTGAATTTGCAGACAGCAGATTCCCATAGCAAATCCGCTACAATTTCCCCATTGTAAAGTTGCAACCATTTTTTATATGTTAAGATTGCGACAACATTCCCATAATAAAGTCATGACTGCGACAACATTCCCATAATAAAGACGCGACTGCAACAGTAGCAGCCTATTGCGACTGTCTTAATCTGGCAAATTTGCACCTATACACAACAATTCGGACTTTAGTGAATAACCCCCAGAGCAGCGGTTCTCAACCTGTGGGTCGCACAACCATCCCACGGGGATTGAGAACCATCACTGAGCCCGGAAGCGCCCACAGGACCCTTCTTATAAGGGTTCCTGTGGTGTGAAGTCGGCCCAAAACGTCACCACGTGACGCGCGTTCCGCCCGAACGTCACCACGTGACGCGCATTCCGCCCGAACGTAACGTTACACCGTGACGTCAGCACCTGGGGTCGCGGTTCTCAAAAGGTTACGAACCTCTGCCCCAGAGACTTGACCAACAGGCTTGGGAAACAATTAAAAAGCAGGTGGCCTGCAGCTCCACAATATTGCAAACCTGTGTAATGCTATTTTAAACCTGCATTGCTAGAAAAAAAGCGTGCTGATCCCTTAAATATTACACAGCCCTAAAAGTGCTACAGAGGCACCCACACCCAAAGACACAGTTGAGATTCTGTGTATGTGGGCCAGTGCAGGGAGCTAAAGTACAAAAGGACAATTTTATAGCTGTACCAGGCCTCAAATCCTGAAACACCAAGTCAAATACTGCTGGTAAAGGGAAGCTCCTTTCACTTATTTACACAAATAGCTTACTTTGTGGCAGAGAAACAAGATATGTCTCCCCAGATCAATAATGAATAAAGCCTCTTTTATTCTTTATATAACCATCTCTTAACCATCCAATCCTTGATCTTGAAGTAAGCAACCTGGCAAAATCATACCAACATCAGGAGACAGAGGGTATGCCAATCTCTATCAAATGCTACTGTACTTAACTAACCCATACTGTATTCTTGCTAGCATATTTTAAACTTGCCAGTTCAGATTCCTTCATACATTCTGTCATGCAGTTTCTAGCTAGCTGCCAGCAGATGGCTGTACAGTGATGTACAGTGAGTTTATGGATGTATAAGAAATTGAATATGATCATTTAAAATGTAGATATTTTTCCCTTTTAGAATACAAAACTTTAAAAGCAAATCACAATAAAGCCACATTTTCTATGGGTCCTTTTAAATTAATTATCTCCCTGAGAAGGAAATTACTGCCTATGTAACTAGAAGAATGATTAAAAATTGCAGATTCTGACTATATTTTCTATTGCACCTGAAGGTTTAAAAGGGCACGTTTAAAGTTTCTGAACACTTTTTCCCCCCAAATCATCCATCTACCACAAAGAGTTGATAATACTGAGCTAAATGAAACAAAAAAAAAACAAGAAAAAAAAAAAAAACAGACACATGCCACAAAATAGTTAAGAGTGCTGACCTCTTCTTACCTGACTGCTTGTATATGCATTGGCTGGGAGCGCTGAAGCTTCTGTCTTTGAGGCATGGACGGAAGAATATTGGTTCCTGAGTTTGGTAGCTGGCTTCGGCTAAGCTGACCATTTTTTAAAAGTGGCACGGTTTCAGGGACACTGCTGCATGTGGAGTAAAGGTTGTCCAACGAGGAGTTCATGTCATTTACCAGAGCCTCTAGGTCAACATCATCATCTATAATAGGGAAGTACATACAAATTGCAATATGAATTTAAAAAAAAAAAAAAAAAAAAAAAAAAAAAAAAAAAAAAAAAAAAAAAAAAAAAAAAAAAAAAAAAAAAGTAAAAATTTACAGGAATGGCAACACTAAAAAGTGTCATATTCCCACTTAACTTAGCATGGCAATTTTTCCTGAACAGTACATGAACACAAGGTATCTTCAAAGTTCTGGTTTTCTTTACATTTTTAAACACACGCTCAGCCAGTGCCAATATTGCATTTAAGATTATACATATAAACTTTAACTCTGTAAAGTTAATACCTTTAGGAGGACATCAGATGCGGAGTTTTGATGCCGGTGTAGAGAAAAAATTTTCACTCAAGAGGTAACTGCAACAAAAAGCATTTTGGCACAGTTACCGCTTTGTAAATCAAAATGCCATGTCTGACATTACCCTTTATGCTTACATTTGCCAAAATCTTGTCCTAAGCAAAGAAAGTATGAAAAAAACAACAACAAAAACAACAAAAACACAAAGTGATGCCTTGCCCTTAGGATAGTGCAATACCATGTTTTGTTCCAGTCTGTGATTTTTTTGATGTCAGGATGTCAAACTGCTAACATTTTACTATGGTGTACCAGTTTCTGTATAAATTTGTCATTCTTAAGTTTTTTGTGCCATGCCTGAAGAAGAGACCTAAGTAGTCTTGAAAGCTTGCATTTACCATCTTCTCAGTTAGCCAATAAAAGGTATCACCTATGCTCTACTTGATCATGCATTTTCTTACACACATTTTGTGCATGCCTTGTACTCCCATTCTAGGTAAACACATACCACGGTGTTTTTTCACAGCATATAAAGCTGTATTTTTTCGTGTGATTATAAGAAAAGTTTATGCAGTTTACGTAGAGGTATGCATTTTGCAGTACACAGGGAAGCACATGCAGCAAAAATGCTATGTGGCCCTAGCCTTAATAAAACTTTTTTGAAAACATCTCTCCAAACCAAAAAAAATGCAGTACTGCTTAAGGATATGTTAATATTAAATAGCTTTTATTTAAAAATTAAATATTTTGGATTAAGAACATCCCTTGAGAAGCATCGTTCACCTCAAAGGTTCCTTGTAGCAACAAAATGGCAGATAGCCCTGATTCTAGAAGTGAATGGCCCTCTGTAGTGCCAAGACACAATGGGTGCAACTACCTGACCATTACCACACAATCACTCATTCTCAACACTGCCTACCTACTACCATTGTCCTCCCCTGCACCAAAAGCAAGTTTGAGGAGCCTCAAGAGGGCTGCTATTTTGCAGGGCTTGGGCGTTTCAATTGCCACAGTCTTCCTAACCAACTGTTACCATTCAATACCTAAAAATCCAGCCACAAGGGTTTCAACAAGAAAAAAAACAAAAACAAAAAAAATAAAACCACCTCCTGCAGCTGGATTTTCCAGTAGTAGACAAAAAAAGTACGCAAGAAGAAATGAATGTTTTAGGGTTTACATGCAAATATGTATCTGTTTTTCATTATTGCATGAATAGAGATCTTAATTCAGTTTGATACACCGACAGTACAGAAGGCCTATTGGCTCCCACAATACATACATTTACAGATTTGCAATCTTTTTTTCATGCACTCTGTCATTCCCACATCTATACATTTCCAAAGACACATTAAAAATAAGTATTTTTGTAGCATTAGATAAATCTGATATGTACATATCACTCAACAAACCTCCCATGAAATATTGTGCACAGTTTCGAGCATCAGTGCACAAGAAAGAAGTAGATAACCTTGAGCAGGTTCAAAGGGAAACAATTAAGTAGGTAAAGGAATAGGAAAACTATAATACAAAAATGGTCTTCAAAACTGGGTTTATTTAGTCTAGAAATGATGACTAAGGGATGGCCTAAAAACCAAGTATAAATATCAAATACAGAAATCTCTCCCATGGGATTCCTCTATGACTAGAGGAAATAAAAAAGGGTTTCCTTACAATTAGAGCAGCGAGGTTATGGTAAATTCAATAAGAGTTTAAATGCCTTTTCTTGATTGTAGGATTATTACAAGTTATAGGTACTAAATAACTGGAGATAGTTTCTTGATACATGGAGTTATTCTGATAAAGACAGGAAGTATTTTTTTTCCCATAAAATGAAGATAATTGGCTTTTGCCTCAGGTTATTTTGCCTTCCTCAGGATCAACATTTCAGGATGAAAAACTGAACTAGGTGTCTTTTTTTAGGCCTTATAAACTGTTAATATGCAACTATTCTGCATAAAGAACACACAAACTGCTGTTCTAGATAAGAAAATAACTCACATTTAAACACTAAAATCATTTTACCCACTTGGAAAAAAATTGTTGCTAAATCACAAGGGCCAGCATTGGGGGGTGCAAGCTGGGCAATTGTCCAAGGCCTCCCCACCCCTAGTGTTACAAAGCTCTAGTCTCCTACAGTGCTTCAGTGCTATTGGAGAATAGAGCTTTATAACTCTGCACAGTACTTCTAGAATGGAGCTTTACAATGCTGTGGGGAGGGGGATCCCTTTCAATTTGCCTAGGGCCCAGGTTTCTCTAAACCCGGCCCTGTAATTCCGCTGCTCTCATTTCATTTTGCTTTTGCTCTTGCCATTGTATGACCCAGAATTCTTTAGTTTAAAGTTGTAGTGTTTTACTGTAGCATGCTCAGAAAGACTATAACTCCAATGATGGATTGTCAATTTCAAGACGGTATTTGTAGCAGGCAAGAGAATCAGTTAAGTGCTCAATTGTTTGTATTTTATTTCACTGTAAATGGACATGCTGCAGTATTATTACCATGTTTCAGAAACTGCATGGGTTAAAAAGGGTATCCAGCTTTGAATTAATTTTTTAGTATGTTGTAGATAGCAGTATTTTAATAATCTGTGATTGGTAGTTGAATGTGTTCATGTGTCAGAAGAATAAACAAATCACAGTTTCTAGGGAAATTTGTACTATTTGAACACGAAACTCACAAAATCTGCACATCCACTGTATCTACTGCATAAAAAACTACAACATTGTCCTTGGGTTATCATCTTTCTGAAACACCAATGTTTCAAGGGAGTAGAAGGTGTGTTAGCAGCGTGAATGAGAAGCGTGGATTAATTTCTATCGACATAGGACTAAAAATGGAAACCTTCCCCCCTCTCAAATCAACAGAAGGTGCTCAATGAGCATTAAAAAATAAATTACCAATACAAATTGCATAGCCCCAAGCTGCACAGTTTTAACAACATATGATCATTTATACACAAACCTACAACAAATCATCACTTTTGAGGAAATTGTGCAGAGAAAGACGGCAACGACCACTTAGCGTCCCCTTAAGTCAAAACAAAGTAAACAGTAAATAATATAAGTCTATTTCACAGAGACAATTCACAATTTATAGATGTTATATTTACTTTTTAACCAACAATAACAGTCATTCAGATTTTTAAATTCCTATATCAGAAAGTAATAATCAAATACCATATTTGCTTTTGTTACATACCAAGTAAAAACCAGCAAGACATTTTTCACCACAAGATGGCAAAGCATATAAATACATATATTTACTTACAACATCACCATATACAAATACATTTTTGGGGCATATGCAAATAACTTTAGAGTAAAAACACACCAAATCTCTGTCAGACAACATGTTGCATTTAATCTGAACACACACAGGGGACCCAGACACAAATTTCTGCTCATATTCATGATACATACAAAAGGACAAGAAATTTTATCAGTGATATTGTTGACAATTAAAGTACTGCATTTCCTCCCACAGCAACTGGAAGTCCCTTATGTCCCCTCTTCCCATACCTCCTCTGATATTCAAAGCCATTCAGTAGTGTTAACGCCTTCTGCCTGCCATTTCTGCAAGCACCAAATACTCCTAGAACTACTGAAGGTGGTGTGTGTTACATACAATAATGAAGCTGTAAGCAAGGAGAAGGAAAGGGGTTAATATATGTATATGACTTTCTAACTGACCAACAGTAATAACTCAAACAACAAAAAAAAGTTGGCAACCATCAGATTTACTGAGAGTCAGGAAAAATTAAAGTCCAATTAATATATAAATACGAAAAAAAAAAAGTTCAAATCACTAAAAAATACTTTAGTGTCCTGATCGTAATGTACTACTCAAATGCTACTGTATTAAGCTTGAGCCCCCTTTAGTTCTAATGCAACTTTATAATTTTGATAACATGTTTGTATTCTATATTCTTACAATATATATATTCGTTACCAATAATATATTTTGATTAATAAAATTGTCAGTTAAAAGCTCTTCAGGGGGTTGACAACCCTTTTATGCAGATCCTAAACAATAGTTTTTAATCTAATCACAGTGAACTGACAAGAAGCACCTGGATATTTCTTTTGACTTTCAAAACTTCTTTTCATAAGCAACAGCTTTATTTTCATAAGCAAACAGTTGCTTAATATTGGCTTAGCTGAAGGAGGTAACAGAACCATCAAGGTGCAAATGTCAAAAGAGATGCACAAATCTGCAATCTGGAATTCCCCCAATTTTAGAGTTATTTAATTTTTAGCTAGAATATTAGTGTAGGCAGGGGTGATCAGGGGATAAAGTAATGTTAGGATCTTAGGAATCGTCAATAGATATCGATATTGTGATACTGAATTTTTTTTTTACCGATCTTGCCGATATTGAAATTTTACCGATATCAATATTGCTATATCGAATTTTCCATTGATATTATGGATTTTCCATAGAAGCCTGCAGATTTAAAGTTTCGGTCGAATTTCGATATTGCCTATATGGAAAACATGAAATATCAATATCGGTAAATATTGTTCGATATTGCGATATTGGTAATATCGATATTGCAGTATCAGTAAAAATTGTTTGAGATCGCGATAATTTCAATTTTAATAGATTTCGTCCCAGAAGTCCATGGGTGGAATAAAAGCTATTAAATTCAAAACACAAAGGCTACAGTAACTTAATGGTGTTACAGTAACTTAATGAAGAACTATAGTGCTGATATAATTGCCCACATACATATAAAACTCCTTTATAGTAAGGCAATCGTTAACTTAAATAGTTAAAAAAATAAATAAATAAATTAAAAAAAAAGTTTAGTGAAGAAATAAAACTTGCCGTTAGTTTCCCCAATTAGGTCTAATAAGAGCCTCCATTTTGCCCTCCCCCCGCTTCCCCCCTTCCTTCTTGCAAGTTAGGTAACGCGAGAAGAAAAAGTTGCCCAACTGGCAACTCTTTTGCTCTCGCCGAGACTGGAATCCCTTTAAAGCGCTCGCTGATGTCCGCGTGCAGGACATCAGCAAGGGCATATCAGTCAGTGCGAAGTGAGGTGAGGACTCTGCACCTCACTTTGCACTATCCTGAATTAGCCCCAATTTCTCCAGCTCAGCTGAAAATCAGCTAATGTGACCCCAGCCCAATGAAGGACATGGTCATCAGTTTGACAGATTTTGGCCCCCACTACTGACGCTATTTCAAATTGCCGACATTATAGCAAGATTTACTTAATTTATACTCAACAGTATTTCTAGTTTTGAGTGTACAGTTGCCTGATACCAAACTGGATCCCTGCTATCAGCCCCCTACTTTTCCAATTTGATATAGTGAAATCAAATATGATATTCTGATGCCCTCAAATATTTTCTAAATAACCCCAGGCAAGGGTCGGCAAAGTGTGGCTCTTCAGCCACCTTGTTGAGGCTCAGAGTCCATCTCCTTAGCCCCGCCCATGACTTCTGATGCCTCTTCTAATTGGACGTCAGCAGATCATGTGATTGGGAGCGTGCAAACATCCCCTTTGAGACTTAAAAAAAAAATTCACCAGTGAAGGAGGGAGTGAAATGGCTCCTCCCTCTACAAAGCTTGCCGACTTATGGCCATGGGGATTGGGCACAGTCACAATTTCTGTGACTTCTATTGTTACTCCACTTGTAGTTAGTACTCCTGTTTCATCAGCAGTCTTAGGCTAGGTTCGCACGAGTGTATTATGCTCAGCGCATAATATGCTAGTGTGGAAGAAGAAAAAAATACGAATCAATGCAAGCCAATAGTACTTACCTAGTTCCGGACACACTAGCGTATGATGTGCACATGCAGGGTCCAGAACACTGTGTGTTGCATTTTGGACGGCCTATTATACGCTGTGCCCAAAATGCAACCACACAGCAAGTGATGTGAACACCGAGGGAGCGTTCACACTGTCGCTGGTAAGTTCAAAAGAAAAATACGCTTGGCATATTTTTTTTTTCCACACTAGCGTATTATGCGCTGAGCATAATATGCTCATGTGAACCAAGCCTTTTTTTTTCTTTACAATTGTACTTACCAGTGACAGTGTAAACGGTCCATTGGCATTAACAGCACTTCCTGTGTGTCGCATTTTGGCCGCGGTGTATATACGCCGGTGAATATGCAACACACAGCTTTCCGGGAACCAGTGTACGCACATCATACGCTCATGTGTCCGGAAATAGGCAAGTATCATTGGCTTTCATTAAGCCTTAAAAAAGCAGGGATGGCTCATGTGTATAGCACCACATACACTTCCTATGCCAGAGGGGTTTCAGTCTTAGTACGAAAGAAAGTCCCATTTGAACTAATAGAAATCAAGCTAGATCATTTTGGGAGATATATTATTATGTACTGCCGTATTTATATGCAACCCTTTATTTTGGTTAACATTTATATACCTCCTCCATACAGTTCGGTTTTATTAGATAATATGTCCAAAGTTGCTGTTATGCCTCCATCCCTGGTTTGCCTAATGGGAGACTTTAATAGTGTCCTTAACTCTGAGTTAGATAGACAGAAGTGCTCTGATAGCAATACTATGGTAAGAACAACTAATTTAGCAGGGTGGGCAGAGGCGTATAATCTATCAGATGTTTGGAGATGGAAGTATCATAATAGACCTGTATTTTCATGTCACTCCAGTACGCACAACACATTTTCACACATTGATTTAGCTTTGGCGTTGACAAGCTTCCTTAATTATACTGTGGATATACAGTTCCTTCCGCATGTACATTCGGGCCACTCAACAGTAAGCCTAACGCTTAGAGTTGCCACAAAAGTGGATCCCCAGATTTGGAGGCTAAACCCACTATGGTTAAGCAAGTAAGAAATTACTAATGTTAACAAGCTGGAATCAGATTGTTACTGGGTTGAAAATTCTGGTACTTTCCCTCCGCAAATATGTTGGGATGCCTACAAAACCTCAATGAGAAGTAGGTTAATCTCAGCCATCTCTAATCATCAAAAGAGATTTCAGTTAGAACTTCATGAGGCAAATGAGAGGCTTGCTGAGGCACAGGAAACTGTGGCACAGAACCCTTCTGCACATAATTTAAGTATGCTAATGACAGCTAGACTGGAAGCGGAGTTAGTGCAGACGAAAGTTGTGAAAAAGCAGATGTTATATATAAATCAGAAAATGTATATGGAGGGGAAAAAAATGGTAAAATGTTGGCATTCTTTGTGAAAATAGCCCAACCTTTAACAGTGATTCCTACAATTCAGAATGGGAATGGTGTGTTGTTAACAAATCCTGAAAATATAAATAAAAGATTTGCCGAATTTTACAGGGAACTTTATGCATCCAGGGTGGATTATGCTCAAGAAAGGTTGCAGGGATATTTTGATACCATAGTAATACCTACTCTCACTGAGGAACAAAAGCAATATTTAGACTCTCAATTTACCCCAGAGGAAGTCGGAGAGGCTATACTCTCCTTTCATGTAAATAAAACGCCAGGCCCAGATGGACTGCCCATTGAATGGTATAAATCAATGATGCCAGACAATATAGGCCATTGGTTGGACACAATGAACAAATCATTTGATAGCGGTTCCCTTCCACCTTCATTTTGTGAGGTACTGATAGTATTACTACCAAAGCCAGGTAGGGAAATCGTATAGACCAATTTCCCTGTTGAATGTGGATGGGAAGATACTGGTCAAAATCTTGGCGAGGAGATTGGCAAAGATTATAGACCAGATTATAGCACCAGACCAGACAGGGTTTATGCCCAACAAAACCACAGATATTAATTTGTGTAGACTACTCACTACTCACTAATTTGCAAATATCTCAAAATACAGATAGCCAAAGAGCGGTGGCATCACTAGACATAGAAAAGGCTTTTGATTCTGTAGAATGGTCATACCTATGGGAGGTTTTAAGGCATTTTCAAATAGGGTATAAATTTATTAAATGGATTCAGTTATTATATAAAAGTCCCTCAGCAAAAATAAAAAATAATATATCTGATTTACTATACCTTGAAAGGGGTACAAGGCAGGGCTGCCCTCTCTCTCCCTTACTGTTTGCAATTGCGATAGAACCTATGCAAATTAAAATTAGACAATGCACAGAGTTAACTGGTCTAAAGTTTAAAACGATTGAGGAACATCTGTCCATGTATGTAGATGATGTATTGATTTACTTAGCGAATTCAGATATGTCAATGCCCAGTCTTCTTGACTTGGTAAACCAATTTGGTAGATTTAATTTATTTATTTATTTTATTATATTGCATTGTATTATTTTATGATACAACCACTGTGTTTTATCTTGCTCTGTGATGCAACATCTATGAACCTGTGTATCCTATTGTAAATGCTGTAAATATGTTTTTCACTGGTGTGTACTTGTACACTCCCAGTAACAGTAAATAAATCTAATCTAAATACAGTGGTGTGAAAAAGTGTTTGCCCCCTTCCTCATTTCCTGTTTTTTTAATGTCACACTTAAGTGTTTCGGAACATCAAACCAATTTAAACAATAGTCAAGGACAACAC
>WMED01010269.1:0-15853 GCA_019650415.1 Pipa parva | reverse complement strand
GGCGCTTTATAAATAAAATTATACATACATTCATAATTTGGCCATACTGTTTCTTTAATTGTTGCAACTAATTCCAAGCATTGGCTTACTAGGAATACTAATAAATTTTCCACTCTATTAAAATTTACCTTCCCCTCTACAACTTTATAATGAAGAAGTTGCATGCAATTGTAAGATACCCTTTAAGACAGAATGTAAACTAAACAATGAATAAACTTTGGTTTAAACACTTTATTAAATCAATAGGTCTGATAGATAAGAACACAATTCAGATTAGACAGCTGAAATCTGTCTCACCATCAAGAAGTTATGAGCTCCTGTGGTATTGTTCCTAACAATACAAGGCATCCATCTTGTTGTTTTGGACACACCCCCTGCCTCTCTCAAACCTGCAGCTCTATAAAGTCCTGTGTTTCTAGACCAGTGGTTCTCAACCTTTTTATTGCCGTGACCCTTTAGTATAATTCCACGTGATTTGGCGACCCCCATTTATTAATTATTATTGGGCAACCCCATTTAATCCGTATATTTCCAACAGTCTTAGGCGACCCCAGGCAAATCATCATTCGATCCCAAATGGGGTCGCGACTCACAGGTTGAGAACTGCTGTTCTAGACCCTAGTGTGTGAGTATCTGAGAGAGGGAAGGGGTGTGTCTAAAATAACAATATGGAGCCTTGTAATGGTAAGGAAAAATGTGAAGCAGGAGCTTATAACTTACATTGGGTTCAGACTGGCGCACTAGAAAAGTGCGCTCTGAAAATACGCTGGCAAACCCAATGCTTTTCTATTTTACTAACCCGACAAAGTGTGAATGCTCCTTCGGTGTTCCCAGTACCCGGTGAAACCAGACTTAAAGGTGAGTCAGATCTCAGCTCTTTAAATTTTAATGTGATCTTCTCTATCTAGCAAGTAAAGAGGTTAATCCAAACTTTAGTTCTTCTTTAAACCACTAAATGTTGAAATGCTTTCTGGTAGCAGGAATATAAAGTCAACATCTTGAATTGTATATCACTATATCTGGAAATTTGAGTATAGATCAGGGGTCTGCAAAGTGCTGCTCATGAGCCACATGCGGCTCTTTAGCCCCTTGCTGTGGCTTGGAGCACATCTCCATAGCCCTGCCAATGACCTCTGATGCTTCTCATTGGACGTCAGCAGGTCATGTAATCAGGAAAGTGCGCTCCTCCCCCTTTGCAGCTCTAAAAAAACTTGCCACTGGAGGAGGGAGCAAAATGGTTCCCTCCTCTTTTTTTAAGTTTGCCAATCCCTGGTATAGATGTTAAACATTGTGGTTTATTTCATTAATAAATTCATTCATTTATTAATAACTTTACTGTTTCCACAAAACAATTAATGTTGATGGAGAATGTTCTGGATACTTAAAAACAAAAATGATTTTTTTTTTTTTAAATTATGATAGATGTACCTTAAATATGATGAAAGATATGTGTTAATTACAAATTAATTTTACTTCTTAGACCTGATGTTGTACGCATTGACCCCAAGAGAAAAGAAAGGAATTCTATGATTATTCTTGGACAGCGATCAAATAATCAAACTTTCTGGTCCAGTCAGAGTATCCTAAACAGGTAACCAATCCTCATTTGTTTTAATGATTGAAGACAGCTTGGTGATTTATAGTATGACCATCAGTTAAATATTGAATAGCTGTGTAATCTGCACCTGAGTTTTCCTATAGAATGGTTTGGTATTTAATTGGCTAACATAAATTATAGAATTTTTGCCATATTGAAAAGTTTTAGTATGTTTCTGTAAAAATATAACCTCTCAAATTAGTCTCTGTTCCTTTAAGAAAGGTAACACTTGCTGGGAATTGTATTGTGAGATATTCAACCTCTGACCCTCTAGCTGTTGATGTTAATCTTCTTGCCTCCCCTCCAGCATGCACCTGGATCACCAAAGGTTGCATATCTTTGGATTAAATTGTCAGAAAATTCTGCTTATCCAATTTAATAACACCAGCTTCCGAACTGACCTCAGGCAGAGTAATACCACTCTTCCTACTGTGCCTGACAGCTGTTCTTGTATAAAAAGTTTCTTTGATATTCTCTCTATTGTCTTTTTGAGGATAAAGAACATGTAGCTGCTTTGTGATCTTCACCCTACTAGCTGGTTTTTAAGAAAGATAAATCAGTGTCAAAGATTTGGAGATAGATTAAGATACAGTGGGACCCCAGACAGATGGGTGTTTAGGACCCAGCCTTTCTTTAACCACATAGTTAAAAATATAATTTTATGACAGGGACTGTGCCTGTGCATCCTCCCAATGAATGTTTGGGTTCCTATACAGCAGTCTAAAGCACTTTGTGCACAATACAGTTCTGGAGAAAGTTCCATAATTGGAAGGGGCAATATCATTCCATCTGTAAATTCTTAATTTAAATGTACCTAAGGGTGGATAACTTGGCATAATTCAATAGTATTTAAATCAGGGGTAGGCAAACATTTAAGCCATCGGGCCGCATGAAGCCGATGGCTTCAGAAGGCCGGGAGTGTGTGCCTAGCGTTCTGGCACCTATGGTGCTAGGCCACGCCCCTCCATTTTAATATCCTCCCGCAGGCCGGTCTGGGACTTCTGGACGGCCGGATTTGGCCTGGAGGCCGTAGTTTGCCCACCCCTGATTTAAATAGTATTGTCACGGAGGGCTCTGGCCGCCTTTCCAGACACCTACCTGACAGCGCGGCTCATGCACGAACCTCTTCTAGGCACATGAGCCGCGTCTGTGCAGCATGCTGCAGGCTCGCTCCCTTCTGACTTTGCACTGCTGTGCATGTCAGGAGCACTCCCCTTGCAATAATTGCAGCAGGAGATTTTAAAGCTGGGTTGCTTGGGCACTCTATGCCTGAGCTTCCAGCTAGTGACAGGCTCCTATAGTTGTGTTAATATTATCCACACTTTTTTTTTAATATAATCCACACTCCTTCCTGCCTCTCCGTTTCCTCTGTATATACTTCCATTAAAGTGACCTTCCTATTACTCTATTAACGTTATACTACTCCTGGCACTTTCCTAAGTGATCCCATTCTGGTTCTCGCACTTTGCCAGCTATCATCTATTGGGGGATGCGCTCGGTGACTGCGACCTAGGGGTTCCTTGATGCAAAGCCCAGTACCTCCTTGCGGAGGTTAAAGGTGAAGAGGAACACTCCGGCCAAAATTGAAAAAAATGCATATGTTAGTATATACTAATTACTAACTTTTATTAAATGTGTTTATTTTTCAATTTTGGTCATAAAATACATTTTCTTACCTGTATAGAAGTGCTATCATCACTTCCTTGTTGGTGATTCCATCTTCTTTCTGTGCCAGTGACTCTACAGTGTCCTGTTGAAGCTGTTCAGTTGTGTTCTCCTTTGCTGCCACTCTCCCTGTGAAGCCCCACACTGGCACTTCCTAATACTCACATGGGAGAGCATGACGTCTTCAACGCGTCCTCCCTTGATAACTTGCACGCTCTCCCATGTGACTATTAGGAAGTGCAGGGCTTCACAGGGAGAGTGGCAGCAGAGAAGAACATGGCCTGAACTGAACTGCTTCAACAGGACATGGTAGAGTCACTGGCACAGAAAGAAGATGGAATCACCAACAAGGAAGTGCTGGATAACACTTCTATATAGGTAAGAAAATGTATTTTATGGCCAAAATTGAAAAATAAACACATTTAATAAAAGTTAATAATTAGCATATACTAACATATGGGTTTGTTTTTTTCAATTTTGGCCAGAGTGTCCCTTTAAGGCCTGATCCCTTTTGACAGTAGTGTATGGAATTGTTTATATTATAAAAAGTATATATCACAAAATTTCATGGTATTTTTTTCTCAAAAGATTGATAGGGATTGAAAGGGGAAATACCCCTTTACACAATTTGTTAATGTAGGCGAGGCAGGGCATAAATATAAAGCAGAAATATTGGCCTGATATATTGTTATATTATACTTTTAAACTGATGCTGTGTAATTATTTAAATACTGCTACAGAACAGATTTCGAACACTTTTTGAACACATGGTTTATGCAGCCAGGTGTTGTGATTTTTAACTCTCAGCACTGCAAGAAGTTGTAAACGCTTGAACCCTGCATACTTTGTACTATGTCAACTTAATTGTTCTTATATTTTTTTAATGTTTCTTAAAAGCGAATGCAGCTACATTATATGTTATTTCAATCATTTTTTCAGAAATGAAGAGAATTTCTGAGAGTATGTGGAAGAATGTGAAGAAGATAAGAAAGAGAATGTGCAGGCAGAAAAAAGAATGTTTGGGGCAAGTTTAAAATGTAAAATTTAAAGAGTGGAAAGGGCCACAGCAGTCTCAGGCTGCTGTTAATATGTAAATATTGTAATAAAGGGAAATGGGAAGTTTAGATGTATATGTGCATTGTAACTGGACTATTTATTCTGAAAAGCCTTATTTAGGCTGATGTCAGTGAAACATATTATTTATTCTTGTTTGAGAAGAGAGAATTGATTGAAATTAGACTACAATCAGTTATTGCCCTCTCAACATTATTAGCCAGCTGGAAGCTGTATGATAAATGTCAGCCGCTATTTATTTTTAGAGGTGGAGTATGGAGACTATGATGCCTCTTTAAAACATTTTCTGACAGAGTACCGATCTGGAGAATCTTCTACCCACTAGAGAAGGTGATCCCAAGGTCGAAATTTACTAAGGGCGGATTTAGTCCGCCCGAAGTTAATTCCTGCCCGCACGTGCGGTATTCCGATCGATTTGCAATCGCACGATTAGAATTGCGCTCGATTTGCGATCGCGCGATCGCAAATCGATCGGAATACCGCACGTGCGGGCAGGAATTAACTTCGGGTGATCGTTTCGCCCTTAGTAAATTTCGCCCCAAGAGTCCATTATCTACTGACAGACAGGTCCTGCATGGTTTTTCATTTCAGCCATGGGCCCACTTGTGCTGAGACCCATCAGAGCATCATCTGGTGGCAAATTTGAACCATTTTTCTGAGTAGGAGCTGAATGAATTAGTGACCTAACGATGTGCCTCTGGTTTCTGATTGGCCATGTCCACATCATGTTTCTGACACCCATACTTAGTTTAATACAGAGACATTGAAAACAGATGAGCAGTGCCAATAGCAGCTGTAGAAGTCCTAAAGGCAAAAGAAACTGTTGGAAAGCACTTCTGACTATAAAATAGAGCATGACAACAGTGAAACAATTCCATTGTTTAAGGTTACCTCTTCCAACCTGCTAGGAACAGAACGCCATTATTATAAAATGCAATTTGGTGAAATATAAGTCGCCAGCGGTTATTGGTTTTTATATAATGGCTGTTAAATGTCTGGAAAGTATAGTTTAAGCCAGTGCTATCAAAACTCGTGATCCTAAGGAATTTTTGTGAATTAAGAATTGATAACGTTCACAATTCGACATCTCTCACATCAATGAACTGGAAATAAAGAGCAGGTTTTCTTTTTACTTAAAGTTTTTCATTTATTTTTTTTTCTCCTATTTTAGTATAAATATTTAACAGCTGTTATTAAAGCTGAAATGATTGTTTACTTGATTATTCTGTGAATAGTCTTCTCGCTTTCCATTTTGTTATAAAATCATACTGTTAGTGATATACAAAGTCACATTCCATTTCCTATAATTTTTATAAAATTGTCTAGTATTTCATTTATAACTTTGTGTAAACATTTATTATACTTAATGCTTTATATTATATTTTTGTAATATCAACATATGTTTTGCAAGATGTAAAAATGTTCTGAAATTAAAGTTTAATAAACCTCTATTCACAAACAATCTGACACTTTCTGTTGTGGTTAATGTCATAGATGTCATTCTCCAAATTAATTAGTGACTTAAAGGGGGTTATTCACTAAAGTCTGAATTGTTGCATATAGGTGCGAATTCTCCAGATAAAGACAGTTGCAATAGGCTGCTACTGTCGCAGTCGCGTCCTTATAATGAAAATATTGTTGCAGTCGCAACTTTATTATGGGAAAATTGTCACAATCTTAACATTAAAAAATTGTCGAAACTTTACAATGGATAAATTGTCACGTTAAGCAGTGTACTGACCTTTTGGCCTCATAAATTAAGTTGGAATGCAGGAATTTACAGAGGGAAAGCTGACATGTGCATATGTGCTAAGGAGTAAGTAGGCCAAAAATGTCCGGGGAACAGTACCTTTTCATGGAAAACTGGCCAGTACACATCACACACACATTTCCTGGTGCAGGAGTTTATCAGTACTCAATCATTCTGCTTCACATGAAACAACTACTGAGGAGAAACGCTTATCAATACAGTATAGTACTGCATATGTAAAGATGTAATTTGACTATAGCTCCCTTTTAAACATCAGTTAAGTATCATCCATGTTAGAGGACAATATCAAAAATATAATTTTGTGTTTGGGTGGGTAGATTTTTTTTTTGTGTGTGTGATTTTCGTTTAACAGACACAACAGGTCTCATTTTATGAATGAGATACAGGCTTTCTTTCCACTAAAGATAAATTCCATAGGTCCTAGAAACTCTATCTGGAACTATTTATTTGTATTACTGCAGACTAGTAAGCTCTTGAGATAAGAGACTTGTGCATGAACATCAAAAGAAAAAAACATGATACCATTAAATATTTATGATAAATGGATATCTCCAAAGACAAAAACAGTCCAGAGCTGCTTCTGACTGTGCAACAACTGAAACAAAATTATAAAAAAGGGTTTGAATTTCTATCAGTCCTCTAAGGATGTGTTCCTGTTTGTGGTATATTTGAAAGCTATTGTAAATTCAGCATGAAACCCACTTCTAGATAATGACATGGCCAGTGCAATCCTGCTATTATGCATAAGTCCATTACAGGGTTGACTGCTAGTTTATATTTAGTCAATGTCAGACTTCTGCCATTGTTGTGCAGCAATGTAATGGAAAGAAAGTAGGTTGTAATCCAACTGAATTAGAGGATTTTATTATTTTAGTAAATGTTTGTCTATTGCGTTGTTGTGCACCATGAGAATAGCTTCTATGTATGATGTGACAACACGGCAAAAACTAAACACAAAAATTAGTCCATAAGTTTCTTTAAGATCTTTGTGGTGCTTGATGGAGCCATGATGACAATTCCCCTGTGGCTCCACCCTCTCCCGCTTAGCTTCAGGGAAGCAGGAGGAATACCCCAGCTGTATTTCTGAACATAATGCTTTTAGTGTTACGACCATACTACAACCAGCTTTCAATACACTTTGCAAGAAGTGCACTTGATGTGTCTAACTCGCATTTCAACCACACATCAATGCAAGCAGATCACATGTGTGACTATGATTGCCATAGCAGAGGCAGTAGAGTTGTGCACCGTGTTAGCCATAGATTTATGCAAAGACAAGAGAGAGCAGGTGATACCTTTTAATGGCTAATGGAATAGATGGTAAATGCAAGCTTTGGAGGCTCCTAAGGCCTCTTCATCAAGCAATAATATGGAACTGAGAATGACAATTTTATGTATGTACCAGTTTCTGTATAAAATTTTCATTCTCAGTTCCTTATTATTGCCTGATGAAGAGGCCTTAGGAGCCTTGAAAGCTTGCATTTATCATCTATTCCATTAGCCAATAAAAGGTATCACCTGTTCTCTCTTGTCTTTGTACGATTGCCATAGAAGACCATTGGCTGTTTGCAAACAGTCAGAATTGTTAGTTCTCCCAACTGACTCAAGTGTCTGCTTCTAGCCTAAAAGAGACTAAATTCATTTTTATTTTTCAATAAGATGATCATTTCACATCCTTTGCCATGGTCAGTGTGGTTTATCAAGGGGAACCACAAAATGAAATGGATAAAAGCCAGAAAGCTAAGTGAATTTAGCACACCTGTATGAAAAAGGAACTTCTTTTTACCAGACAGCTATGCGCAATGCACTAAAGTGGAATAGAGGGAATACAGTGTACTAATCAGGAAATCTGCAGAGGATGGTTCTATTTAACACACTTATAATCAAAACAAGTACGACATCAGAATATTACCAGAAAAAAAAAATACAGTAGATGCTCAGGGTCAGTATACAGTGTGGTATATTAAAAGGACAAATACACAATCTGCTACAATAGTTTGCAAACAATGCACCTTGGCCTGGCTCGGCATGCCTGAAATAACTGATTACACAAGGTGTCTGCATGCGTGGCAAGACAATGGTAGAAAAAAAATACAGAACCTTATTTATGTACAGATTTGTGTTTAAAAAAGGAACTGTTTTGTCAAAAAAGACAAATTTTCCTTTAATCATGTAAACAACCTTTGAAGGTTTTTTTTTTAAGTCTTAAGGAAGAACTGAAGTTTAGCCCTTATAAGGACTGGGTTGCTTCTACTTGTCCTAACATACATATTGGTTGTCATTCTGCCGGATCCCGCAGCACCTGATTGACATTTCAGAATTTCTTTGTCTCAGCCACTGACCTGTGCTGTCACTCACACTGATTTCAACCCACTACCCCAACCTGAGAAAGAGAGAGGAACATCTCCTAAATCAATATTCTTACACTGATGTCCAATAAAGAGTGACAGCATGATAATTACAAGTGTATATGTTTTTCTAATCTGATGTGAGATTACACTGTGCTATTAATATGAGCATAAGATCCACACACAGAATAATTATTTTAGGGTGAAAAACCTTATTTATTGTGCCATCAGATGTGCTGGTAAGAATAGAAAAGGTTTGGGTGGTCTTTGCTTCTCTTTGTTAGATATACTTACACTGTGTATACATGCAATTATCCAGCTGTTTAAGCTGACAGGTCATCTAGACAAGCAATGGCCAAATTCAGCTGAGATTTGCCTATCCTATTGCTTGTACAAGACATTCTGTAGGACCAAGGGTACGTGGTCTACCACAGCAGATGGATTTTCAGCTTGTCCGATAATGACTTGTTCTAACTGGATGGAATCTTTATCTTGGTCCCTATACATGGAACAGTTGCTTTTGATACCCCATTTTCAGTAGACAAACTGCGGGTTAAGGGTTATGAAAATTAAAATCTCGAATTTTCTATAAACCATCTGTTTGATCAACTCTATTCTGCTTCCTGCTTCCCTTCCTCCACATTTATATTCTTTATCCTTTGTCCCATCAGAGTGAGTTACTTCTTTCTTTACCTATACTTTTCCTATGTCTCTAATGTGTAGGCTTTGCCATAAAAAAGTGATTGTATAAATCTGCGATCTGGACGCCTATCTTGTCTGTAAAGGTCATTTTACTTTCATAGGTCAATACGAAATACAAACCAATCTTGTTCGTTCAATAAAAATGTTTTTTCTTAGGCTTAATTTAAATAAAGTCAATTATATTTATATAATATGATATATGATCATGAGATAACATGATAATGTGATCATATGACCCTTTCGATTTAGCACAAGGTATATTAGGTAATGATAGTTCCATAGCTCATTTCCTTAGGAAACAGATGATATAATAATTAGAAATATAACTATAACTGTCTAGAATGCCAGGGGCCTTGGAAAGGTAGTGATATCCTAGAAATGAAAAAGACTTTCAATGTTACCTGTGATTATGCGAAGTTGCTGGGGGGTAAAACCTGAACGTACATGCATTGCTAATGTAAACTCTACGTGCCTGTACTCATATACCATTTTCTTACAATGCAAAATCATTAGACCTGTGGCCTTCAAAGGATTCTGGTTCACAAAGAGATGATGATGTCAGGGTCACATGTTTAAGCTCCCCCAGATGCTAAAGTTCCACATACCATCACAATGTTCCAGCTATGAGAAGCGCGTTACTTTGCTTTTATGCCAACAAGAAGAAACATGTTTTTCCCCTTCCTTAATAAAGCAGGAATGCTGATAACTGTATAATCCATCCACCACTTTCAGACAAACTGGACCAGTAACCATACTAAATAGAGAGGACAGAAACGGGAAAGTAGAATTAGGGCCTTCAGAGTTCAGATAATCAGGTGATTACAGGACATATACAACTTGGAAACTGTGAAGCCTCAAATGTGCTAAAATGGACATTATTGCTACGGTATATAACCAGCTGCTTTTTTATTAGGATCTGCTGCTTTCCTTCCCCGCTGCTCCCTCCATGCTACTTTCCTTCCCTGCTGTTAAAGGTGCCTCCAATGCGTTCTACACATTAGGGTGTGCCTGGGCACACCAGGCACACCCTGTGCGCATGCCTATGCTTACAACCTTACTGTTATAATCTGGCTCATAATGTGTTCTGACATAAACTGCACTTCATTAAACATGAACAATTGCAGCAGTAAAAAAAAGTTTTTATGGTATGCTAAAATAACCAGTCTGAAATATGTTTATATCACTAACATCAAACGATATAGCTTTATTATTGAAGGGGAATATTTGGTTGAATTTTGCTGTATTGCTGTGAACCCACACAGACAATTTTATGGATCTAATGCAGGGGTTGGCAAACTTTGCACAGGAGGTAGCCATTTCTCTCCCTCCTACAGTGGGGAATTTTTTTTTACCGGAGCAACAAAGGGGGAGGAGCGTACACTCCCAATCTCATGACCTGCTGAAGTCCTATCAGAAGAAGCGTAGGAGGTCATGGGCGAAGTGAGGGATATGCACTCAGAGCCACAACAATGCAGCTGAAGAGCCACAGTTTGCCTACCCCTGATCTAATGGAAAGCTCAGAAGCTATCAAGTGGACCCCCCTTGTAGACATACACATGGCAGAGAGCAATTTAAGAGAAGAGGCAGATTTGGTGCTGCTTCACATAAATAGCTGGAGAACCACATGTTATGGAACTGGCTGAACAAGAACACAAACAAGCAGATGAATTGCTGAATTAATGTTGGAAGGACAATGGCACACAAAGTGATTTACTGCCAAAAAGAAATGGGGGAAACAAACGATCAAACAGAGGCTCATTATTTTCAGTGGGCAACTGCATCAAAATACATGGTGACTTTTCTAGTGATTTACTAGGACAAAACACTTTGAAGTTTTCCAGGGCAGTAAAAGGCATCACGAAAAGTTACCAGGGATTTTGTTATGGTCTCCTATTAAACACAATGGATCACAGTTTGCCAGATTTTTTCAGCATCACATGAACCCTTGCCATACCTGACTCCCTTGTTGATCTTAGTTAACTAATACAGCATTTGATCCAAAAGTGTACCATCTCATTCAGCAGATGTGAGTGATCATTTCTAAACTGTGGAAAGCAGTGCATTACTGCAGGTATAGGAAGGGAGGAAAGAATCAGAAGTCAAAAATAACAGTAGATCAACCCGAAAAATCATATGGAACAACACATTTATGGAAAACTAAACGCACTGCACTACAGAAAAACTTAAATTACTATGACTGTAGGCATGCGGGGAAGCAGGGCTGGGCTGAGAGGTAGGCAGGGTAGGCAATCACCTAGGGCACTGCTGGAGGGGACGCTATTTTTGAATTCACACTATCCTTTCCCCATCCCTGCTTACCTCTTCCCTGGCCTAGCTCTGTCTGTTATATCATTTAGAACTACAGCAATCCTCCCGATCCTTCTTTAGTATGTCGGGGGTTGAAACTCAAACTATGGAGATATCTGCATCTGTCAGTGGGCTTTTTAAATACATGTGTGGATTTGGTTATTTTTTTAGGGTTATGGCGGTATCAAGAAAGTGGATGGCATCTGGGGAGTACTTCATTTTTAAGGCAATTGTTGCATGGAATGTCATGAATTTTTAAAAAAAATATTTCAGCTCCGTCCTCCCCATGAGTCCATATCATAAAGATATCGTCAATGTATCGGTAGTAGATATGGGGTTTATGCTATGATGTGGCCAGAAATGTCTCTTCCAGGTCTGCCATAAATAAATTTACTGTGGTGCCATTTTGCTACCCATAGCGCTCCCCATGAGTTGTAGGTAGAATTCCTTATTGAATGTAAAGAAATTGTGCATGAGGATAAATAAATTCAATTGGTGTGGTTATAATATTAGTGCTGTATTCTGGGTCTGGGGATGATGTGAGAAAATTTTGACATGCTGCTATGCCATCTTTATGGGGTAAAATACTGTATAATAACACCACATCCATAGTGAGAAGCTTTTTGTAAGTTGTATATTGTTCAATTTGTTTAAGAAGTCTGTAGTATCCTGTATAGAACTTTTGGTGCTTTGGACGAGCAGCTTCAAAATTTTTTCTAAAAAGCCAGATATTTGCTCTATCAGGGTGTTCATACCTATTATTATGGGTCTTTCTGGGTTTCCAGGTTTGTGGATTGTAGAAAGTATATAGAATGTACCAGTTTCTGGTTGAGTGGGTATTAGGTCAGCCACCTCTGATTTTATTTCCAGTGGAAATTTGTTAATAATTTTATGGAGCTGTTTCATATATTCCTGGGTTGGGTCCTGATTCAGTTTTATGTAGTATATGTCATCAGAAAGTTGTCTTGTGCCGTCTTCTATGTATTTTGCAGTGTCCATAACAACAACAGCACCTCCTTTATCAGCTGGTTTAATTGTAATGTTTGATTTATTATGTAGCTCATTTATTGCTGTTCTTTCCAGCCTAGACAGGTTGTACATCATTTTTTTTCTGTTGGGTGGATATTAATGATGTAACTCTAAGGCGGAAGCTGTCTATATATATGTGGCCAGCTTAATATTGCGTCCAAATGTAGGGGTAAAGTTGCTGCTTTTTAAAAAAAATATACCTTCTGTCCTGGCAGGATTAGTAGGTCTTGTATGGAAGAACTCCTTTAGACAAAATTATCTAAAATAGGCCTGAATCCTTCATTCCTTCATTACTTCTCTGACCTGATGAAGAGGGAACATCTCTCAAAAGCTTGTCTTATACAATGAAGTGAGTCCAGATAAAGTATCATATTATACTACAGTACTCATCCCTCTACTCATATAATACTACAGTAATCATCTTTCTTAGTAATGAACTAAAGAAGTAATTTCAAGCATAACAGTAATTTACACCATTATTATTAGCTATACTGTATTTCTCAAAACAGTTTCATGACACCATAATTTAAACAAATCAGTACATTTCTTATAAATAGTGATCCTGGTTTTAAGATGCCCATTGTCTTTGCTGAATAAATGCCAATTAACCTTTAAGTAATGGTCAATGTATAAGTGGGTCAGTGGGGTGTGTTGTAAGCATGATGCATTACTTGAAGAGATCTCAGACTAATGCCTCTCTTCTCCCACCTCACACTCCCTCATGACCTTGTCTTCGTCCTTAAAATTTATCTCTATAAGACTAATATTTATGCATGACTAACTCCTCTCATCTTCTGACTATAACATTTATGGATACCTTGACATGAACTTTGCCTCTTAAAACTAAAAGTTCTGTTCAGGTTGTAAGAAAAACAAAGCAAAAATGTATTTCCCTGTGCACTGCAGATGAAACTTAAGAATCACCACTGTGATATAATTAAATGAGTCCTTTAACAATGAAAAAAATACTTAAAGAAGCACTATTGCCTCTGAATTAATATGTATTGTTTATTAATATTGCATAAATTTTAGAAAACATCTTTAATAAGGCTTTACTGTATGATTGCCAGTTGATAGTTTATAACAATGATGGCTAACCTATGACACACGTGTCAGAGGTGACTTGCTGAGACTTTTTTGCTGACACGTGTCATGGCGCCATTCATGTCATGCTCTCAGTAGGATGGTTGCTTCGCCTATGGATTTTTCTCAAAGTGACACACCACCTGAGTTATACTAGTTTTTTTGACGAATTTTGACACACCAAGCTCAAAAGGTTGGCCATCACTGGTTTATTACAAAGTGCATGCTTAGAATGTTAAATACACCTGTATTTGATTGGGCAGGATGCAAAATCCAATCAGATGTGAATAAATAAGCTCAGCATATTTAAACAGGTCAGATTAACATCAATGTAAATCATTTTGATCTGTAACAAAGAAATTACAACTATTGAAATTGACTTCAGTGTTCATACTCTTGTGAGGGCTGAATTTCAGCTGGGTCACGCTGAGTTGGTTACCGTTTCAAATCAACTTTGGATCAATACAAAGATACCAGTAAATTTTCTGGTTGGAAGGTACAAAATTGCCTGGTTGTAGGGTAAAACCAAAATCTTTTTGGTAGGGGAGTGGGGCAAGGAGGATTTGTTTTTGTTTTTTTTTAGAAATTTAGCCCTGAACCTTCTTCAAACCGGCAGCCACCATGCATCTACTTGAAAACCAAAGAACTTGGGGGTTATTGGCTAAAGTGAGAATTCGACTGTCAAATTCTCAAACAGTGAATTCCCAAACAGTGAATTCCCATAGATGACAACGTTTTTTACATGAATTCCAATGGCAAACAATTCCAAGCTCCTGCTGGTATTTGGTTGCCACATATTTTTAAGCCCCTTGGGTAAAATGATGCTAAAATACTAACCCTGCTATAACCCCCTAAATCTGCCCCTTTCATTTGGGAAGGTATTCCTTGGGGAAGTGTAATTTAAATACACAATGAATTTGCATTACTTTCCATGAATTTGAGGAGAATAAATGCAAAGCGCTATGTGAATACAAGTTCATTGTAATGTAACGAACTATGAGAATTCCCCACATTGCAGAAAATAATACTAACTGCTAAATATGGGAAGCTCTGAAGTGTCTAAATGCAGCAAAATATCACCCTTTGCTAAATATGGTCATTAATGATGCATTGTGGTCATTATTGTTATTGTGTGTTATTTTTAATTGTTTGCCATTGAAAGTACTTAAAGGAACAGAGTGGCTGAAATTTTAAAAAATACAGTAGGAGCTTCAGTAGGAGAGTGGCTAACGAGGAATGCTCTTCTGATAGGGATCTCCTGATTAGGATGCCGTAAAGTCGCCGACAGTGACAGAGGCTGGGGTATGCAAAATGGAAGTGCTGTATAGCACTTCTTTACAGGTAAGAATTTTATCTTTTCTATAAAAATTGATAATAAATTGTATTTACTAAAAAGCGTTAATTTGCATAAACAATCAAACATTTTTTTAAAAATGTTGGCCAGACTGTCCCTTTAAAACACTTCCCTGAATGTTTCCCCTTTTAAAGGACAATCAACAGTTTTGTTCGACATGAGCTCCTATGTTAAGAATAGGTCTTATTTTGTATTATAAAAACATTTTAATGCATTACTCTTTATACTATATATACTGTTCATTCTAGGGTTGAGAGATCACAATTTTACAACTGATGTAAATAATCAAACAGGAATCCTAATGTGAATTTTTATTCTTTGCGTGTTACTGGTATTTTAAGTGTCAAACAATATGTTTTTCAATGGATTTGTTGAGTATGACAAAAAACACATTTTTTTTAACTTATACTTGATTATCCATAATTTAAAAGTAGAATTATATAGGCGCTGCATAATATATCAGAGTTATATAAGTGAATAAATACATACATACAAGTATAATGATAAAGTAGCACTGCCATAGTCTACATAAATCATAGTTACTGAATTTATGGAAATAGAAAGGCAATATAAACAAATTGAGGACTGACTGATCTGCGCTCGCTGATGTCCTGCATGCATACATCAGCGAGCACATTAAAGGGATTCCAGTCTCGGCGAGAGCAAAAGAGTTGCCTCGCTGAGACTGGAATCCTTTTAATGCGCTCGCTGATGTCCGTGTGCAGGACATCAGTGAGCGCAGATCAGTCAGTCCGAAGTGAGGCGAACACTCTGCACCTCACTTCGGACTATCCTGAATTCCCCCCTGGGTCTCATAAAAAGAGACTAGTCTAGATTTACTTCCAAGAAGTATCCAAATCTCAGTCTAGAGCAGTGTTTCCCAAACTATAAATTTCGTGGCCCGGTTATTTTTGCACTTATCC
>WMED01010267.1:0-15856 GCA_019650415.1 Pipa parva | reverse complement strand
GGCATCTCAAAATTTTCAAATCTGGCCCAGAAGAAAAAGTAATTGAATAGGCCTGACTTATACTCATACTGCTCCAAATTCACCCATTTGACTTCACCACTTCAGAGTGGCAAATTGGGGGGCTGTTGGCAGGGCTCAGCATTCTACTTCTATCTGACTGACTAAGCCACACAGCACATCCGACAGCAATCGCTGCTGTCCACTTGTTCGACAAGTCTATTATCCGCTTAGTCAATAATGAGAAGTGAATTTGTGACTATTTTGTAGATGCAATTTGAATTGTAGCGAAGTAAATTTTACAGGTGAATTTACTCTTTAGTCAATCAGCCCCTTAGTGTCCCTGCAGAAGCTGACACTTTTCTGAAGGAATGTATTTTTCAGGCTTTATAGACATAGCGCTGTATATGTAAGCATACTGTATTGCCTGTATCAAATTTGAGATATTGTGTTGGGACACCAAATAAATGGTCCCTTTGCTTATACTGGTCTTATATGCGATCTATCAAGCATTAAGAGAGTAAATGCATATTTAAACTTTCATTTAGGTTATTATATTACAGTTCCCTGGGGTATGTGCTTCTATTTCTTATCTGCATGTTTGAAGATTATTCTTTTCTGGACTAAACTCACCCTAAGAATGGTAGCAACAACAAAATAAAATTATCTATATTATACTGTTATTGGAAGATCTTCAATTGAATACGTATTAAACTAGATCCTTGTGGTGACTTATTGGGTAGACTTGTCTTTTAAAAGAAGCAAAGATCTTATACTGGTATGATTATATTTATCCCTGTCTCTAAAGGAGCACTTCTTCTTTATGACTCTTTATGCCAGGGGTTAAATAGGATGGGTTAGAATGTATGGAAGAGGAGAAAAGAGGAGACTGGGGACAATATGAAACACTGTACTGTTGGGAATAGAATAAGGAGGGCTCATTCGTTGACCGAAACGTCGACTTAGGTGATGTAACAATAAATATTTTTGTAGTTTTCCTAAAAATCCTTGTGTGCTGTAGCAGTTTATATGTATATATATATTAAAATAAATTAGAATTAAGAGTAGAAATGGATTATAGGTACTGCAAAATAGTTGACTTTATTCAGTAGCATTCTTATATTAATTAGAAATTATAATCAACTAAAATCACTATATCCTGTTTATGGGAAAGATTTATTCTTCTTTTAATGTTTGTAATTAAAGCAATAATGGGGTTCTTCACTGAAGAAAAACAGTTTTGAGATTATAAATATTCAAGCTGATCTACGTATACATCATTATTACCCACGTGCTGGCACATCGGCTGAAGCCACTGTACTCGAATGATGACTGACATTGTTACCAACTAATACAAGAGAGACAGATGGGGGTTATTTACTAAAGTGAGAATTTGACTGTAGAAGTGAATTCTCATCACTTCGGGGGGGGGCTACATCCTGATTCTCTACTCCTTATTGACTAAATAGCACATTCCCATAGCAAATCCGCAACCGCGCCAGTATTCCCATAGTAAAGCTGTGACTGCGACAGTAGCAGTCTATTGTGTAGTGTGCGACTGTCATTAGTTGGCAAATCCGCCACATCGCAGAGTTTTCTGAATACCCAAATATGGGGGGAAGTGGCAAAGTTACATCTTTACGAAACAATTCAGATTTTAGTCAATAACCCCCAGAGAACAGTTGAGATTGGCTGAACGTTAACTCTTATCGCAACCGTTGGCTAAACCACGTCAGCTAGAAAATCAAGAATTAAGTGGATATAAATGGTAGCTATGAAACATAAAAATGTGATTAAATGCACACATCTCTTTATACTTCTAATTTTTAAATACAATTGTGTTCTATTCCAGGCAGCAGAACACATTTAAACTTCCCTTTTTTGTGAGTTTATTTCTTATCAACAGGTTACAACATCTGCCCCAGCATTAGAGGTTTACACTGTATAGACTTTCAGGCCCTAACTCACCATAGTGCGAAGTGAGCCGCGAAGTGTTCGGCTCACTTCGCACTTGGTGTTATGCGCATGTTGATGTCCTGTGCGCGGACATCAGCATGCGCATTAAAGGGATTCCCCTCCTGGCGAAGTGAGCCGAATGCTTCGAGGCTCACTTCGCACTATGGTGAATTAGGGCCTCAGACTTTTCCAGACAAGGCAAACAATATGGTAACTCCGGCTAATGTAATATGCATAGGCAAAAATTGGAACAGATTTTTTTTATGTTTTTGAATATATAGTGTATCTCTGAATATATGAATTTGCTGATTGTCATAGACTAAGATGCTGACTATATAATCTCAATGATCTAGCCGTTATTGACACTGCACATTGTCATTTGCTCATTTTCCATACTCTTTACTAATTAGGGTAAAATTTACGTCCTTTTGGTAAACCACAAAAAAGGACAACATTAAGGCAGTTAAATTATTTATGTTGTTTTAATTGCATTTTCAGCTGCAATTCATTGTGCAGGTAGCAGGCAAAGTGCTGTAATAGTTGATCCCACTTACATGCATTATACACTGTTATTTCCAGCAATTGAACCTAAATCCACACCTCAGACATTCTGTTTATTAAGTGCTCTATGCACATACCTGCCAACATTAACAGATAAGGAGTACACTGTGTTCTTGGTGCATTTCTTGGGTCTTTGCTATACACTGCCCAACAAACACTGTTTTTATTGGCAAACTGGATGATTTATTTTGAGAAAATAGAGCAAATAATCTCATAATAAGGTGATTGTTCTGACCTATTCTACCTGCATCTTGCAATGCGATACAGAAACCCCAGAGGTGACGAGCGCTGTTCCAGGCTTGACAAGGCCCTGAGCTTTTCTGACATGTTAGAGAAGATCAAAAGCTTTCCTGAAACATTCAAAAATAATTGTGCATTTCACATATTTTCTCTCGCGTCAGGTCGCGGCTTACACTGCCTCAGTTTCTCAGCCAGGTACAGAACCTGAGAGTGTCACCATATTCCCGGTCTGTCAGCTGAAATCAGCTTCAAAATGTGATGCTAAATACAGGTCAGTGTACAGAAAAAGCATGGAAATTGTAATGTTTGTAGCAAGGTTTAAAATGTAATAGATGGAAAACTGTGCAGTGGGAGAAAAAGGAATGAAGAGCATGTGTAGGGGGACAGCCTGTCATAGACGGGGTACAACTGGGGGCGAGAAGTAGAATTAACAGTAGGAGACAAGGAAACCACCATTTATAAACATGTTTGACATTATTACTAAACATACCTGAAAAGCCGCTCAATCTCTTTAAAAAGAAAAGCCTCTGATTAGTTTAGAGTGAACATTCGGGTACTCAGGAGTTTGTAATAGACCCAATTCAATGATACAGCAATCTGAAAGATCTCCGGCACTCCAGTTATAAATGAATAATAATTTTATTGTAGTAAATCCTTAAAAGCAGGTACAGAAAAATGTAAAACAAAGAAAATGTGGCACCTCTTACGCGTTTCGCGCTTAATCATAGTGTGATGACACTATGATTAAGCGCACAGCGCGAAACGCGTAAGAGGTGCCACATTTTCTTTGTTTTAAATTTTTCTGTACCTGCTTTTAAGGATTTACTACAATAAAATTATTATTCTGTTATAACTGGAGTGCCGGAGATCTTTCGGATGACATTATTACTAAGTAAAGGCTTGGCTACTCTGTAATGTTACATAGAGTAAATGTTTATTATTTGTTATAATGTGTTTTGCATGATTCACCAATCTTGGTTCTTGGGAATTGCTAGAAACAGTAACTTTGTTCATTTGGCTACATGGAGCTGCAGACACCCTTATGGTTAGTATGGGAATATACTTTCTTGTGTGATACAACACACAAGATTACGATCTGGTCTTATGTACAGTACAAAGTTCTGGGTTTTACTGACTCTTGGAAACAGAAAATGGTATTCTGTAAGTGGCGGAATTTGCTGTTTTCAGGAGAGATTACTACAGGTAGTAAAAACTGACCACATAACTGTAAGATTGATGGTGGGAATGTGTCCTGTGCCTCTTCTGTAGTTGGTAAAAATCCTATTATATTGAAAGCTCCTACCTTGGGACAGCCTGTTTTTATTTAGGGAAAAAAATTCCTGTTTACTAAAAAGTTACTTTTTCTACAGTAAAGTATGAGTTACTAGATAACAGTGTGGACAGATCATGTCATGTAGCATCTGCTTATACCCTCATATTTTACAGTGTGTTACAAGGAAACACATGTATTTCAAACCCTATCAGGCACCTTTATTTTTACAAGAGTTTAAAATTGTTTCTGGTGAATAATATGTAATAATGTTTTGTAGATACTTCATATGTTTCCAAACTGTTAAATGCATCAATTTATTTCCCTTACACTCTCTGGCACTTTGAATCAACCTTAGAGGAGACTGAGCTATGATATACATTTCCAAAGTCAGTGACCTAAAGAGGCCCTAAAACATCCTAAATATCATCTGGTCTATTCTTCGCTAAATAAGCCTTCACTCACTGCCCGAAAGATTACAATGTAGCAGCCTGAGCTCTTCTTTTCACATTAAAACAAAGGACTTGGCACCACCCCCATCTGCTCATATGTGAGACGTTATTAGCGTATGAGCATTGCTCACACATGTGAGGAATAAAAGAGAGAAAGTGGTTCTAGACCATTCAATATGGCTGTACCTGTGTACTTTATTTCACACAATGATTTCCAGAGAAGTAAGTGGGAGTTTTATTAGTTAAACATTGACTGGCTGCCATTTTGGATGGTTTAGCTCTCTTTCTCCTTACCATCTTACATTTTACTTATGGTTTCTGGTGCAAATATAATCCCTCTGCAGAACTGCCTCCCCTTCCTACTAATTTAGGGGGAGATGGAGGGAGGGAAAGAGCTTCTTTAATCAGCTGCAGGGACTGTGATGTGACCACCACGAGCTACAAACCCAGTCACAGCTACTGTAAAGCCAGTCCAAAGAGTTACTATTTCATGAAGTTAGTTTATATTCTCAAAAACCTCTTTTTGCAAAAAAGTAGGCAGAATGAGTGAAATTAGAACAGAGGAGAGAGTATGGACCATGATATTGGGCAATAGAAGGCATTGGTAGAACAGGTAATTAGCACCGGGTGTGACTAGATGCACAAGTTTCAAGACAAAGGAAAGGAGAGTTATAGAGAATGGAGGGACTGAAGTCAAAGATTGAAACCAAAGTAGAGCATTTGAGAGCAGGAGACACAGAAGAAGAATAAGGAAATAGAATCCGTTTAGGGACTCAGCAAGTTGATGGAGATTTACTGAGCTGGTATGCAGAGTTAATGAAAGGTAATGATCACAGGGAATTATATGCAAATGAAAAGGAAAGGAACTTTCTGCAAATTTTTCCAAGCTTTACATAGCAAGCATAGGCAATGCCCCACCACCTTGTCCCACACAAGCTTTCAATGGCACAGAAGAGCACCTCTAGACAGACCTCTTTCAGGATTTGTGGTAATCATCAATTAGGTTTCATCAGCATTTGCAGACACCCCTGTCCTTCTGGAGATGCTAATGAGCACAAGGAAAAAAACAATTATCCAGTGCATTAAGATACAGCGTTTTTAATTAAATTGCACAGAAACAAAAAAGCCCTGGTCAAAGGAACAATAAATGCAGAAGATGACACCTATAGGGCTGAAACCATTCTGTCAAATTTGCTAATTATTTCCTGGTATCCTTGGTGCTTGCATCGACTGTATGCGTGCAGTAATCTAACTATGCACTGAATAAAGAGTAAACTAAGGCAGTTTTGCCAAACGCTTCTTGTCCATAAGAGAAATGAGGTAAAGGACAAGTTCATTAGCGATTGAGGAATGCACTCAAAGGAAGAACATTCATTTCTCCTCTGTCGCCTGGGAGAAAACACAGTCTGATTTATGACTATTTGTTTCACCAAATATAAATAATTTACTATACTATAGTAGAAGCGCATTCTTGTTGAGCCTTATCCTTAACTTTCCCACAGGACTCTATACATTCACAGACATCATCCTATTGTGTGTAAAATGATTCACTTTGTATGCACTTTAATCAGTCAATTGCTCAGCCAGTGGTTTTTACATTTTACAAACATTTTCACAGTTTAGGACACCCTCCCTGTAAGTAATGATGCCCAGTGCAATCAATTAAAATGAAAAATGGTTAAATGCTGCCTAGGACTTGTGAGCAATAATTCTTGAACTAATCATTTTTTGTACATACAGGTGCTTTTGTTTTATTAAGCAAAAAACAGCATTTTATTTTCAGACTCAGAAAAAGATACAACCAAGTTACCATGTTGAATTATCCACAATAAAAGTTTAGTGGCAGAGATAAAATAAACCATAGTAAATTACAAATATTTTGTTTTGTTGCACAAATAGTGCAGCAAATAAAAAACTAAAAATAACAAAACAATCTATAAACTTCAAGTGCTCACTGTAGACAAACATTAGGATAACAAAGGGGTAGGCAAACTGTGACTCCCGAACTGTATGCAGCTCTTCAGCTGCCTTGTTGTGGCTGTGAATGCATCTCCCTTGCCCCACCCATGACCTCTGACACTTCTGATAGGACATCAGCAGGTCATGTGATTAAAAGTTTGCACTTTTCCCCCTTTGTGGCTCCGTAAAAAAATTTCCCCAGGAGCGAAATGGCTCCCTCCTGTTCAAAGTTTGACGACCCCTGGGATAACACATATCAAAGAAACAGACGAGACCATAAATCTTAGTGGCATTGAAAGTGCAGATATGTTATACCTGATAGCATTGTTTAAAAGTACATTAAAGCCTATAAAAAAGTGCTTTCTATTGATTGGCCACCTAATTTTAAGTACAAGAAGTTAAAATAACAGGTTTAGACTTACTAATTTTACTTTATAATTATAGCAATAGAAGAAAAAACAAGCACTTGGAGCAGAGGTTATCAGCTAATCCTAGTCCCTCCTGAAGAAAATCCGGCACTCCAATGTGTTAAAAACAACCTTTAATGAAACTCCATTAAAACAGCGATGTCAGGCCTACGCGTTTCGCGCTTTGGCGCTTATTCATGGCAGTTAAAAGCATGTAATGAAAAAACTCTATATTTGTACTTACTGTTGGTGAGGTCCACGCCCCTTCGGTCATCGGTCTGATAAAATGCAGCTGCGGTAGCTACCGGGTACAAGCGTGAGAAATAACTCCACATGACGTGTAAAATAAGCGCTTGTATGTACTGCGCATGTCTCAATCTATCTGAAGCGCCGTCCCCACTAAATCGCGTCATTGCAATATTGCTTAGAAAAGGCATGCATAGTACTGGCAATTGTAGGGAAAAGTATGCCTTTTGCCAGTACATGTAGGATGAATTAGCAATGTACGCTGAAGATGAAATAACAAGTTAAGTCGATCCATAGGTTGACACAGTGAATCAAACTTCTCTGTGAAAAAGATGGAATAATATATTCACTAAAGGTGAATTAGTTACAGCTATATGTATATGTAGAAAAAAGTGAGGAGTTTTTCCGGCACAGGTGGGAGGTAAATGTGTAGTTCTGTGTAGTTGTTATAAACCCGATGACCTCGTGGGCATGAACCCCACGAACATATAAAAGGAGAATAAAAATAACAATAACATAAAAACATCAACATAACATAATCATAAATGGAGTGATACATCTTAAACTCTATATAAGATAACCTATAATTCAAGACAGTATTAATAATGATGTTAAATATATTCTTATAATGGCTAAGCCTGAAATTGCAACATGGTTAAATTGCACTAGTTGATTTTTTCTATTTCACTACTAAAGCGTTGGTATCCTGGCACCCTTTTTTGCACATTTATTTGGGATTGAGCGGTTACTTGGTTTTTTTGTTTCAATCCTAGTCCCTCCTCCAGTTTCTTCTGTGCTGGCTTTGCATTACCAAGCAGCATTTGACTCTGAGCTGTTTTAGGCTGATTTTCTTCAGTTTTTTAGAGCCTGCATTGCAAGATTTTTTTTTTGAAGCAAGTAAAAATTAATTTGAATTAGCTTCAGCATAACCTTTGACTAAGTGGGGAAGGGCTAGGATTATCTGAAAACCTCTGCTCCAAGTGCTCCTGCTGGTATAACACTCGCTAAATATCATACCATCTGATGCACTTTAGTCAATGGGCAGAATGATGACTGAAATTGCTACTAGTGTATTTGAACTATTCACTGTTTGGATTTCTGTTTTGTATAGATTTGAACAATAGGAGCTATTATGCTAGTCTCTGCCACTACAGCTTCAACACAAAAGATTAGGAAGAAAGACAGTTTGTAAAGGTTATTTTTGTAAGGCTACTGAAAAATTGAAGAAAAAAAAATGAAAGTTGAGAAATGAGAACCCCTTCAAGTGTATTAACCTGATCAACCCAGACAGCATTATAAAAGGAGATTTGTTCCCTTTGACCATTACACATTTTCTGCACAACAATAACTGATGTAATAGAACAAATTAAAATTTAATATCAGTAAAATCATCTACAACCTAAAGTATATAACGTAGGGTCCATTGGGACCGGTTTACATAATACATGAGCCAAAACCAGAAATTCATTAATGGGCAATCATTTACAGAAGATTAGTAATCCATTGCAACCAATCAGCAGTTAACATTCATGGGTATAATGGAGCTAGAAATATGAAAGGTAACCTCCGATTGGCTTGCAGACATCTTTCAAATTTGCCTCTGTTGGTAAATTCCCCTGAAAGTTCTTCTTAAGTACCAGTAACACCAGTAAAAGCCAATTGCTATGTTAATTGGAATGGCAGCTATCCCTATGCAGTACTTGTTTAAAGTTCATTTTGAAAGCTGTCTTAATTGTTTTGGTTTGTGTTGTCTCCTTCTCTGTGGCTGCAGCCAGGTTTAGTTTAGTGTGTCTCTTCATGATTATGAATCTAAAGCTCCCAATAATTTCCACGCCAGTCCAAATGGGAAATTTTCTATTTCTGATGTCACTGCTCCTTTAGTATGGATCTAAAAGGCAAAGAACCTTATATTCATATATTTTTGTATTTTAAGTATGAATATTATGACTTCAGCACAGCAGCAGCAATCTCACTTAGGGGGGAATTCACCATAGTGCAAAGTGAGGTCCGGATCCTTCGCCTCACTTCGCACATGGTGTTATGCACTCGCTGATGTCCTGCATGCGGACATCAGCGAACGCTTAAAGGGATTCCAATCTCGGCGAGACCAAAAGAGTTGCCTCACTGAGACTGGAATCCCTTTAAAGTGTTCGCTGATGTCTGCGTACAGAACATCAGCGAGTGCATAACATCATGTGCGAAGTGAGGCGAAGGATCCGGACCTCACTTCGCACAATGGTGAATTCCCCCCTTAATGTTGAGTGGCAGGCTCAATAAACCATTAGGGGGTTATTCTCTAAAGCCCGAATTTGACTGTCGAATTCTCAAATAGCGGATTCCCATAGCAAATCCATGACTGTGACAATTCTCCCATTGTAAAGTCACAAGTGCAACAATTTTAAAGTTGTGGCTGTGACAAGATTCCCATAGTAAAGTTGCGACTGCGACATTAGCAGTCTTCACACCTTTATGCAACAATTTGAACTCTAGAGAATAACCCCCTTAGACTAAATGCCTGACTAAGCTTCTGCACAGAAGCTGCATATTTCATTATTTACTACTGCAACACCAATTTTAATTACTGTTATTAGAATACTTTAAATGTCTGATAGCATATGCTAGCACAGAACAAAAAGACAATACTGAGACAGATTAAGTAAAGAGGACCAAATAAGCCTTAATTATATGTGATTAGAGTTCAAGTTTGTAGAGTTTCTTAAGTATAAGAGAGAAACTTAAAAAAAAAAATCTAATTTATGCAAATGAGTAGCGAGGTCACATTTTACAAATCAACACAAAAAAAATAAATGAAATAGAGGTTGATAATCAGGCTAATGCAGAAAAATAAAAATGTTTTGCCTACAATGAAGTGACAGGAGCACAGTTACGGTTCAGTGATTGCAGGCGGTGGGCAGGTAATGCCAACCTTTTGCATCTCTGTGCTTATTCCTTAGTATGCTGCACATTAAGGTTTGGCAGGCAATTATTCACATTCACTTTCCTCATGTTGATTCACATCAGTGTAAGTATTGCCCACTGATGCATTTCTAACAATTCAATAAAGTATTAAGCTTCTGCTGAGATATACCAGTAATTAGGACCAGAAGTCACTGACGGAGTTATCTATGTTTATACATGAAATAGTGTATAAATATTGCATACATTTTAGAATGCATTACTTTAATGCTTCCATTTCCCAGTTTATTATTAGCTGTGCTGATTAGAATGTTCAGTGCACCTGCAGCTAATTAAACAGACCCAATGCAACTACCAATCTGCAAACAGACCCTTCGGGTTCAAAGGGGCTGGACTAACTGGTGTAAAACTGAATCCTTTCTTATAAAAATTAGAATAGATATTATACATTTATTATCAATAGAAATTATTTTGAAACTAAGAAAGGTTAACTGTCATAGCTGAGCGCAGCCCCGTCACGTGTAGTGACATGATGCGCGGCATGATTACATCACGGCCAAGCATCACCATGTGAAGCACAACAGAATTATGTCATGACCAGGCATGACCTTGGGCATGAACAAATGGCATCACTGACTGGAGAGCCAAAATGTAATTTCACACACGCACAATACACAGAACATGCATAATTGGGCCACTTCCCGATATTCGGCTATTCAGCAACTTCTGAGATGTGGCATATTTGCAACCAATTTGGCCTCTTCCGATGGTTATGGACAAAAGTAATTAGGCTATTCATCAAGCATCGGAACAAATTTCACTTTTTGAGATGGCAAATTATGGGGTTGATGGCAGGGTTCCTACTGTCCATCTAACTACATTGCACCATACAAGAAATCACATCTTACAGTGTTTGATTCTTCGCTATGGGAATCCACCACTTAGTTAATAAGGAGTAAGTGAATTATTGGAGCATCACAACCTGAATTAATGCAAATACACTTTGATGGCCAAATTCTCATGAATAAGCCCCTTACTGTATATACCCTTTCTCTTTCTCTCCATTCTGTGATGCAAATAGTTGTAATAACTGGGGAACTAAACAGTAACCTGACATGTGTGGCCACAAGCCAGAGTGAGGCATGTCAGATGTCCAACTTGCAGATTTCTGCTGTTTTCTTACTACAGCTCTCAGTATTCCTTAGCAGCATGAAGGGATGAATTTCCTTTGACAACTGATGAGTGCAGCATGAAACACCTCTAAGTTCATTGCTTTCTTCTCTTAAATACTAGTAAAAATATTCAGGTGAACTCCCTCACGGGGTACTGTGTGCTAATAAACTGTTTTTGAGAGTTCTATGCCATGATTACAAGATGAGAACCTGCCATGCACTTTACTGTGTAACTAATGACTACATAGTTTCTGGCACAAATACAGTATGCAATGCACGTGAATAAAATCACTTGGTAGTTCACTACCATTGTTTCGCTGGTTTTCCTACTTCTTATGCTGCTTCACAAATACAGTAGGACAACATTAGCATGCATTTGTTGCAGCACAGTGCATGAGCTTCAGGTCTGCTACATGTACTTTATTATGTTGTAGAAATAAGTAACATTTGTTAACCATTACAATGCCTGACAGTTGTCTTAACTAGTAAAATATGCAGTGTATGAGGTCTAAAGAACTGGCCATGATGAGAATGTGAGAGAACCCCTGCTCCACTGGTCCAAGTCAATTCACAGTAATCACATTGTTATTCATGATATCAACTAAAAATCCCAGTATTCTGAGCCAACAAGCACACCCCTAGAAGCCCACTTACTTGATGGACATAACATCTTACAATAGGACTGTATAACTATTGATTCTCTATGTGTGGGAACAAAAGCTGCTAGCATCCTTAGCCAATCACAAGCTAAAGATTTCTCTTTGCAAGATCACATGCATTAACATGTGTGAGGGTGTTGTATTTGAGGGGAGGTATTTTGCCCAAATTATGCAGACATACTGTTGGAGTTCAAGTCAGAGTTTGTAAGTCTCACCAGCTGCAAGCTAGAGCCTGCTGGGAGAGCAAAAGGCAGCTAGGAGAGCCAGTTGGGGTGGAGTTGAGAGAGCCAGTTGGGGGTGGAGTTGTGGGTGGAGCTGGGAGAGTCACTTGGGGTGGAGTTGGGAGAGCCAGTTGGGGGTGGAGCCGGAAGAGCCAGCTGGGGGTGGAGCCTGAAGAGCCAGTTGGAGGTGGAGTTGTGGGTGAAGCTAGCAGAGCCAGTTGGGGTGGAATTGGGAGTCAGGAAGTGATTTCTGTGGCAGAGGCTGGAGATTCTTGTGAGCGAATCTGGGACTAATGGTGAAAGTCTCTGCTAAACTACTTGGCTTTGCAGCCCTGTGAAACCCCAAGGAAACAACCCAGGAGAAGGGAAGGTATTCTGCTTTGTTACCCAAACCTGTATGGGGCAGTAACACACTGTGTTTTTAACCAAGGAGTTTTATGTGGAAAACTGCTATTTGTGAAGTGACTGTTATTTTGCCAAAGAAAGACTGTGTTAACTTTGTTTTTGTTTTGTTTTTCATTAATAAACATTTGAATGCAAAGGAAACTTACTGTTTGTGGGTGTTAAACCATAAAGGCTGCTCCAGCACTTGAGTGACACATGACACTATCTAACACAGCCTTTAATGGATTGGTTACTAGATCTGGTGATATATTATGTCATATTTATCTTACTAAGAAGAAGTATTTATATTCTATTTTAGCCTTTCTAGGTTTGAGGGTTAAAAGTATCAATAAAAATAATTTTGTATTCGAGCAGCACTTGTTCAGTTGTGTAGGGAAATCCAGGCTGCTAATGACCCTATTAATGTGTATCTGCAGTCTTCACCACACTAAGGGGCGTATTCATGAAAATGCACATTTGACGGCTGAAGTGAATTCATGTACCTTCAAGTCACTACACTTTGATTTTTATGAATTTGCTACTCTTTATTCACTAAGTGGTGTATTCCCACAGTGAAGAGGCAAACAACATTTCTTGCATAGTGCGACATAGGCAGTCATAAGCAGTAGTAGAATGCTAAGTAATGAAAATTCCACCAGTATAGTGCAGTGATGTCATCCTCTCAATGTCCCACTGACTGTATTAAGTGAATAGTACATCTACTTCTATATAACCATATCTCTAGATAATTTTGTCACTTGGTTGAAGTCTTTATTGTTACCTTTAAATGAACATTGCATTCATGGCTAGAAAGAGTGGCATCAGCCAAAATGGCTATATTACCAAGGTTACTATACCTATTCGAAATGCCCCCCATTAAAGTCCATCCAGGCAAACTTAAAAGGATATAAGCCCAAATAATGAAGTTCATTTGGAATAATAAAAGACCCAGAATTAAAAGCATTACTTTAACCGCCATCAGAGAAGAAGGGGGAGTATCAGCCCCAGACATCAAGACATACTATCTAGCTGCATATTTTCGCCAAATAATCTCCTGGACTCAGACTTCTGCTCCCAATTGCTGGTCAGAAAACAAAAACCTCTCACACCATCAATACAGATTAAACAATGTAATATGGGGAAGCCAAGCAAATCAAATAATAACAAAGGAAGAGCTCCACAAAGTCAGGTGTACAATAAATATATGGAACAACACGCAAAACAAGTACAAGCCAAAATCAATACAAAATTCCCTAGCAACAATCTCGGGAAATAAGGATTTCCCCTTGGGTAACACACCATCACTAATAGAGATATGGTCAAAAAAGAAATCACCCAAGCCATAGACGGGCTAACACCAACATCTACCCTACAAGCAAATACAAAACAGACACCCTAGAGCTAACAGAACGTTAGAATATTACCACCTAATGCACTTTGTAAAACCCATGGCTAATGTTAATAAAGGTATAAAGCTTGTATACCTTTTGGAACAATTAAAAGAAAGTCAGCCATAAGTTTCCAGAGATAAGTTTCCAGAGATAAGTTTCCAGAGTGAATGGGGAAAAAAAGGAAGCTTTCATCACATCGATGACAAAATTGGTCATTTGTCTTACAGAGATGCTAAAAAACCATTAACTTTACAGTTCATAATGAATGCTAAAGATAACTTTAATAGTGCTAAACTCTTAGTTACAATGCAAAACAACTTACATTGATAATGCATTTCTATACCTGCATTCTACTCTAATTTCTCTTTTCATTGTATGACAGTTAGTCCAGCCCCTTTGATCCTGCAAGGTCCGTTTCCTTACATGTGACTGAAGTTTTATTTTGTCTATTCAATATGATGAAGAAGAAGCACTGAACATTATATTCAGCACAGCTGGTAATATTAAATATTTTTTCTACAATTAATTCAATATTTACAAAATTCTGTCAGTTACAAACATGAATAATATATCATAAACTTTTAACAAATATTAATTCAGAAGCAACAGTAGGCCTATACAAGTAGTTTCCAGAAGCTATGTAATATTTGTAAACCGTCATTTACAAAAATGGAGCAGAATCATTAATTTTATGCATATTAGTTCAGAGGGAATAGTGTTCCTTTTAAAGAAAAAGAAAAAAAAAACAACGAAATCAGCTAAATAGTTAACAGAACATTGAAGGAAAACACTTAAGTAATTTTTTGCAGTGTTGTTTTAGAAATGCTTTAAATTACTAAACAAAAAAAAACTTAAGGGTTACAAATGTATAAAGAAAAATGCACAGCATACTAAACCCTGTTATTAATATGCCCCTAGGCCTAGGAGTTCATATTCTCTAGATCTCCTGGTCAGTTAAGTTAGATATGTCCAGATCTGACAATGCTTTGTTTGTGAGACTTTATTAAACCGTGATCAGAGATGGAAAACCTCAGTCTTACCTCCCAGCTGTATCTTAACAAGGTCTTAATTTGCTCGTGCTTAAGGAAGAACATTCTGCATGCTTAACATCATGTTCATATCTTTTTACACTGCATTCTGCTCTATGCCTTAATGTCTGTGACAGTCCCAATCAACCTGATTCTGAATGTATAAATTAAAAGTAAACACAGAGTCGGATGAACATTTTATGGGTACATTCTGAATTGTAAATTGCAGATAAAAATAATTGTCCTTTTCAATCACAGTACTGGCTGAATACACCTGCTGTTTAATGCTGAAATTTCTTTGTAGATGTAATAGATTTGCAGCAGGCTCAAAATATCAATCCTTTTTAGTAATGATACTAAATTCTCTTGTTAGTTAAATGATGCCAGTTACCGAGACCTGCCAGTTATATATAGAAGCCTTTTAGGGAGAACAGAGTAAAAATTAGTAATTTAAAATGGTTCCAGAAAACCCCTGTAATGCTATTCTTACTGCACCTAATTAATGGCCTTTTCTATACTAAGTAATAGCTACATTTATTGTACCAGGCTAGCAATAAATCTCAAAGTTGTGGGACCCACTTAATATATTGTATTGAGTAATATAGTAATAACATTGTAAATGTGTAATGAGCTTGTATGCATTTATAAGTTATGTGCATTCAAATGTGCTCCAAAGACCTATGTGAATATAGACAAATAGTACCAGGCTACGAAGAACAACAGCAGCATGGAACATATACTGTATATTTGGGTGGAAGTTAGGCACCTGTTTGTTATGTAGAATTCTATGGGGGTAATTCAGGAAAGTGCAAACTTACCTGGCGATCCTTCGATTCTCCTCGCTGAGACAGGTATGCGCTCCCTTCTCTCCTTACTTGTGGAGATCAGCGAACGCTTTAAAGGTACTTCGGTTTGCCTCGCGACCTCTCGAGTCGTCTCATGAGACTGGAATACCTTTAAAGCGTTCGCTGATCTCCGCGTGCAGGAGAGAAGGGAG
>WMED01010266.1:0-11563 GCA_019650415.1 Pipa parva | reverse complement strand
GGGGGGGGGGGGGGGGGGGGGCTTTTTCATTCAATTAAAAAAGTATAATTGAGAAAGAGATTTTTTATGCAACAAATGAAATGTCTGCAGCATGCTGAGAGAAAAAAAAAAACAAATATAAGGGAATAAAATCAGGAATCCAGCTTCAAGCCGTGGTATTTTTCCAACTGTCATGTCAGTCCAAATGGATTTTTTTTCCTTTACTGGCCAATGAAACACTGTGCTGATAATAAAACAATATCAATTTTAAAGCACTGTTATTTTTGTCTATTACAGGAATATTTTTTTTTAATATTTGAAAAGTAAAAGTAAAATACAGATTATTTGGTTGTGGATTTCTGGAAATGTTTTAACTTTTATTTAACTAGTTCTCATTAACACCATTTTTACCAAACTTCTAATAATTAGTTGAAATAAATTCTTGTCATTGTTGCAGTATTGCAAATGTAATTTCTGTGTACAATAGAGAAAGCTCAAGGCATCTATGGTTTGCTTTTATTTATAATGCTTCCCTGCCAGTTATCATTTGCCTTTGTAAGTACAGAACTCCTAAGGGCAGTCATTTTTATGCTGCATAGGGTTTGTCTTCTACCTTATTTAATCACAGAAAACAGCAGTGAAGCTATTGCACCATTATGAAGATAAACACCAGAAATAGAAAACGAGATGTAATAGCCCATGGTAGAACGAGCAACAGAAAAAAAGGTTCTGTTATAACGTTTGTGGTTACAGGCTGAGAATAATTGGGCAGTGCGGTGGCTCAGTGGTTAGCACTGCTGCCTTGCAGCACTGGGTTCAATTCCACCCTGGGCTTCATCTGCATGGAGTTTGTATGTTCTCCCTGCACCTGCATGGGTTTCCTCCCACAATCCAAAAACATACATCTGTGTCTGTCTATGTGTGTGTGACTGAATTGGGAAACTAGATTGTAAGCTCCATGGGCCAGGGACTAAAGTGAATGACTAATCTCTGTACAGTGCTGTGTAATATAGTAGCGCTATATAAATGAATAAATACATACAAATAAGAGTTGTTTTAGGGCAAGCGTGATATTTACTAAAATTGACTATACTGTGACAGTATATACATCTTACATTCCTATACAAAAGTGAGTTTCAGATTTTTGTTAGTACATCTGCCATCAAACACTGTTTGTGACTACAGTGGAAACTGCACCTGAAAATAGCACAGAAAAAAAACATATTTATTATGGACAGATGCATTAAAATGACTTATTTACAAAGACATTTTTTTCATTGGGCAGTATTTGTTAGGGTATTAATATAAGGTGTGACTTAAATTTTTGCAAAAACAAAACAAAATAAAAAATAGCAATGCAATATGGACAGTCATAAGCCAACACTGGTCTCAAACTTGAGTTGTGTCTATTACAGGTTAGTATTTGATGTACTTCTTATAACAGTCCACATCAAGCTTTACACAGCATCTAAGGGTTTCCTGTAATCTGGGCTTGCTATGCTCCAGTGCTGACACTTAAATTTGCTGGGAAGGAGTTGCTGGTAGATAGCATGGGAGAGTAGTTTGGTTTAATGAGGGATATCCAAGGAGCAAAAACCTGAATGGATTCTCATTGAAGAATTGTGCAAATTGAGAGGGTGTGGCCACCAGCACTTGTTTAGATAACTGAATAAGATGTTTTACAGAATACTTATTGGGGATATTTATAAAAGTCGAAAATATCTTTGATCCTTTTAATGCTGCTAAAATTACAATAAACTGTACTAATATATTGATATTAACCAATAACAATATTTATAACTGTCAGTAAGACCAATCTTATTGTCGAAAAGTGTTCGCCTGGTTTGGGGTGGCAAACCCCATTGTTCCCTATGGAGATAGTCCTGCTATTTAGCAAAAGTCAGATTTGCTTTTCCATTGAAAATATTGACGATATCGGTTCAAAAAATGTAATGTAATAGAAATCACTGCAAATTGTAGCAGTTTTAAAGTATATTTTTCAATATTGTTATTTTTTTTCACCCTATATAAATCAATCGAATCAATAAGTGCAGCGAGCAAATAAAGGGGGCAGATAGAGGCAAAAAAAAAAACTAGAAAGGGGTTGAAATGACCTTTATAAATACCCCCTTTGTGTCCAAAGCAAAAACTTTTTTTCAGTGAATACCTAGTAAGTTACACTTTCTCTTTTCCTCTGTACTGTGTGCAGCACCTTTTTAAAGATTCCTATTTTCATGGGTAAATAGACCCTACTAATTTGCAGAATGGTTGTAATTTTATTAGTCTACTGACTGCCACATTAAGATCAGAATAAGATAAATACGGAACCCAATTTACAGAATTAATATATCTGTTTTTCTAAGCAACTTAATAGGGAATGGAAAACATCACATTTACATTTTCACTGTTCTTTTATAGTTATGGGGAAAAAAAAAATCAATATTTCAGATTTACTATTCTATCCATACCGTTCCCTGGAAAATAGCATTCCATGGAAAATCAGTAACATGTTCTATGCATGACAGGTTCACTTTGCTTCCAAACCACAATCTTTAGTTAATCATGGATTAAAGTGCTGCAGTATGGCAGACCTGCCTGGCATTTAAGAGGATTTAGGTTTCAGCAATCAGTCATTTCTTATTTGGAATATTTTTTTCTACAAAATGTAAGTAGAATAGTAACAACAGAACAGTCTTATTCCTTGCAACTAGTGACTTTCTTTGATAAATGTTACAGTTTTCTGTAAAATATTTGGCTCTCTTGTCGAATCCTTCGTGAAACCACGGAGAGAACAGACTTTCTTAGATTCCAGAACTGCTAAACTAGCACTGGGCAAAATATTTGTAATTCTTGCAACCTTAGGTACACTGAAAGATGTTTACAAAAAACACAGGGAGAAGTTTACAGTTATTGGAATTTGTGCATAAATGTTGTAACAATCCTCTGGTTTTTGAGAATAAGGTCCTACTTGGAGCATTCAGATGTGTTTAATAACATTGTTCACCCTAAATATGATAAAGGAGTACTTGTTAAGATTTAATAGATCTAATTAGAAAGCACATCAGCTTACTTTTAACAAAAACCTTCAACATCTATAAACTTTACATTTTATACAAGCTGCTTTACCTCTTATTTTCCTGTATAGCACTTAACTGTGTGTTTTTGACTAACATAGTATGTATTGCAGGTTCTTATTCTGAAGACATTAAAGGGGGTTATTCAATAAAGTACGAATTGTTGCGTATAGGTGCACATTCGCCAGATAAAGACAGCCGCAATAGGCTGCTACTGTCGCAGTTGCGTCTTTATAGTGTGAATATTGTGGCAGTTGCGACTTTATTATGGGTAAATTGTTGCAATCTTAACTTTAAAAATTTGTCGTGATTTTACAATAGGGAAATTGTCACGGATTTGATATGGGAATCCGCTGTTTAAGAATTCGACAGTCGAATTTGCACCTTAGTGAATAACCCCTAAGCGTTAAAGCTCCATTGTGCATTTTTCTACTGGCAACTGTGTCCCCACCTAGCCACAGGCACTTTTCAGTAAGAAATAGAAAGCAAACTTGTTTAATGGCAGTTGAGTGCCTGGGGCAGAAGTGGACACATTTGCCTGCAGTACCTGAGGTAACTCAATGGAGAGCCCTTACCGGAGGAAGACTGCAGCAAAATGCATAATAGGGCCTTAGCCTAAGCTACACAGTCCTCTCCCCACCAATGCTTCAATGTGGCTTTCAGCATCTGATCACTGCAACTTCCTCCCCCCATAGTTACAGAGAACAATCGCTACAAAATAAACCTTGTGGAAATTAGTGGACTAGTATTGGCTAGTTTTCACATTGAATGCTTTTATATTTTTTCTTATACCTTGATTGCCCTAAGCACTAAATATGCAGAGACCATACTGCATAACCCATAATTATGATTTATTAGTCTAGATCAAATTCACATCCAAATGATGATATTTTCTTGTACTGGAAGGAGAATGGACTCAAGAGAATTACTGTTACCACATAGTAATATTCCAATGTTACATAAAATGAAAAACTGACTTTGTTAGAGAAACAATCAAATCATTCTTTTCCTAGAAAAAACAGTTTTGCAAACATTGAAATGTATGGCTGAGTTATTTCTTTTCTTGTGTTGCCCTGAGAACACTGTATTATGATGTAGCCATGGCAGACCTCTAGAAGGTCAGTGTAGTTCTATGGTGGATAAGCCCTGACAGTTCTTGCAAAGACTTATGATAACACAAGCAAATCAATTTAGATGTAACAGCTCAAAAAATGGCATTAAAAGGAAACTGATAGTCTTACAACAGGTTTATTTGCAGTTCATGAAAGGGAAGAGGGTGAATTATCTCTTAGTGTTAGGTAACCCTTTAGTGAAAGCACAGTTCTACTCCCTTTTGCCCACCTCTTCTGTCTAGACTGAATAGACAGAGAACACAGCACATAATTCTTAGCAAACACTAGGTATTTTGTGCTGTAGTCTTTGTGAAGAGTTTTAAAACACTGAGTTCCCTCAAGCTGATTTAGTGCTGCACCATGATTTCAAAACTGCCTTATTGTGTTTAATTCAAGACCCGATGAGCATTGTGATTCTGCCGTATTTTAAAGTGCACACAGTATATTTTTCTGTTTGTTCTTTTTGCTTAGGTGTAAATGATGAGTTTTATATGCTTTGTATTATATACAAGTAATGCATACTCAATGGGGACTATAACTATAATCTTATATCACTGGTTTTGCTGTACATATAATTAATGAACTGTGAATGAACTATACCAAGTTCACAGACTATTGGGAAACCCAAGGATGTATATTAGGGCACAAATGTTCATTATATTTTAGTACCAGCTGTTGTATGTCTTACTAGAAAAAAAGCTTGCACATTTTTCAGCCTGAAATATACTTTATTATTATCATTGTATTTATACAGAAGTTTCTAGTTTTTTAATCAAAATATAAAACATTTATACCTATCATTCTATTTGTCTACTCTGCAAGCACTTTGGGGAAAATGTTTCAAGTGGCAGTTATCACAATGGTAAAAATACTGTAGGTGCTAAACAATAACAGCTATTTACCATTAAATGTGCGTGTAATGATAAATTCAATTTTTGCATAAAAATGTTAGCAATTTGCATCCTTTTTTTACACTAATTATTAGTTTGTGTAAAAAATGTTAGCATTTCCCATTTGTGTCCAAATATTAGCGAAATGTTAGCAATTTCAGTTTGTGTCCAAATATTAGCGAAATGTTAGCAATTTCAGTTTGTGTCCAAATATTAGCGAAATGTTAGCAATTTCCATCCACAAATAGTAATTGCTAATATTTTCTAACTTTTGGACACAAACGGAAATTGCTAACATTTTTACACAAACCAGTCATTAGCGTAAAAAAAGATGCAAAATATGAATTGCTAACATTTTTTACACAAATGTGTACCTGGTTCTCTAACGCCAGGGTTCAGGCAGGCATTAATTTTATGTCTTATAATAGGTCTTAAAATCGTTCTAACCTTCATAAATCATGTGCGCCTGGTCATATTAACTGATTTTCGCAAAAAATAAAAAAACAGGCGCAGCTGGTGCAAAATGGATGCAAACTGACTGATTAATTTCTAATAAATAGACGCAAAGTAAATTGCATCTATTTTTTACGTTAACGCTACTTGATACATTTCCCCCATTGTGTTGTAAGGTTGTAATCTTATAATCTGACGTGTTCATAAAGGCTACAGTGGCAAAAACCAGTGAGCGCTGATTATTTAGCTTTTGTGCTAAAGTTCTTCTGTGTCTCAGCAGGGCTGATTTTCTAAAAACAATTCCAGCCCTACACCATTTCCTCCTGCCCAAGAAAACCTTGGCTTTACCTGTGATTTATCAGTAGCACTGTTTAATGCGGTTATGTCACCCAAAGTCAAGTAGAGCAGGTTAAGACAGGTTGGAAATCAGCCTTGTGCCTCAGGTATACATTGTCATTTTTATGTCTATATTTTGTGAGATACTATGTAAACATTCACAGGATAGACTCCATTGCAGATGCATTACCTAGTTACATTATTTATTTTGACATTGCATCACAGTTCTTTCTATATAATTATGTTGCCTACATTTTACATGATGCATTGTAAGGTATTCAGTCATAAGACAGCATCAATTGTAGACATAAGCCTTAGTTAACTCCTCTTTTTGTTATTATATTTCAGAACATTGTTTGCAGCCCTGTAATGTTTTTCAGAACTTTCAAGACCACAAATTCCATGATTCCTTGTGGCATATTTACTTACTGGATGGGTACAGTGGAAGTTTGAGGGATGCAGAGGCATTTAAGAGAAGTGGTTTGGAGAAGATGAATCAATAACATGTTTCAATATGATGTTTATAAACCGTATAAAGTGGAGTGATGGTTGATTTAAGTTATAAAAGAAAAGTTCCTGTGTCAGAACTAGCTGTTTTTAAGGTTAGAATTTACAGGAAGTTCCATGCACTTTCTGTGTGTAATGGTGTATTATAAATGATAAATTACAGGAAGTTATAGTAATTTTTCACCTGTGGCTTTATGAAATATATTATTAGTGTTGCTATAGATACATTATTAGTGAGTGAAATTTATTAAACTCGGAAAGACCACTTTCGGTCTTTCCAAGTTTACCAAGAGAAACCTCGCACTGTTCTTGTGAGATTTTTTTCATGATTGAGCTTTTAGATCTCGATTTTTTTCTAAATTTTCAATGGAAAGGTAGCCAAGCTACTAATGTAAAGTATGGCTACCTTTCCATTGAAAAAAATGTGAAAAATCGAGATTGGAAAACTCGATCTCGAAATCTCGAAAAATGTCGTGAGATTTCACTCGGAAAGACCGAGAGCAGTCTTTCCAAGTTTAATACATTTTGCCCTAAGTATTATTAATAGCTTATGTTTAATGCTAATGTAAACTTTGCCTCTTTTGAACTTGTCACCCAAATGCCTACTCGTCTTTCAGTCCAGGTGTCGAGTAATTACCTTTCACAATTTCATCTTTTCTAGAAATATCTGATTATGTTTTCAATTAAATGTTTAATTAAGCAAGATACTCCAGTTCCTACAAATGTAGTAGATTTAATTGTGAAATTTCTTCTAAGGCAATTAGAATGTTCATCTGTTCCGTCACATTTTTAAATGAAATCCCACAACATCTGTACCTATTTTCTCATAGAAGCCCTTTGATGCACAGTTTGTATTTCATGAGGAAATATTGATGTACATTAATTATTATTTATTGTATCTTTGACTGCCACCTTGTGTTAGTCCACTTTAAGTGACATACTTTAAGAAATAAATAACCCTCAGACTTAATGGCTTTTTGTTTTAAGACCTCATAATGTTCACTTCAAAAGGATGGCGTTGCAAAAAACTTTCCCCAACATTAAATTGCCCCAGACTTTCACCATAACTGTAGCAGAATAAGTGATGTAAATTAGTGTCCTTGACACTGGACTGCATAAATTAATCTGGACTGTAAACCCATTATGTTACTCTTCAGTATTCCATGCTCCATCATGAAGGTCATAACCTATCACACCCTTATTTGGGTATAACCTTTTAGTAGGCTTCTTATGTTGATACCATTACATAAAATTAAAATTCAACAAAGATAAAATCCTTTATAGTAGGTCAGTAGTAAAAGCCAGTCTTCCCCTGTAATGTTTTAGTAGTATTAGATATGTTCCATTTAACCCTTTGGGCAAAATGTATCAAAGTTGGAAAGACCGCTCTCAGTCTTTCAGAGTTTATCGTGAGAGATCTCGCGTTGTTCCTACGAGATTACTGCACGAGTTTTTTTTATCTCGATTTTTTTGATTAAAGGGTAGCCATACTACTAATGATTACTTTTCGATTGACAAATTTGAAAAATCGAGATTGAAAAACTCGCACGATAATCTCGCGGGAACAACATGAGAGCATTCTTTTCGACTTTAATAAATTTCACCTTTGAGTCATCTTATTTTTCTAGTCCCCTAGTTGCCCCTTATAGCACCCTAAATGGCTCCAAATGGTCCTAATTCAAATATAACCCCACATGCCCCCCCAGCCCATGATTTCCCTACTCTGGCTGATTGTTGCCCCATTCTGACCCTTATTGCTCCTAATATGTTTTTGACCCAGACTGGCCCAACTGGGCCTTAGGGACTCCACCCTAGTCCCAGGGGCCCACTGTGTTCCTAGGGGCTCCACAATGCCCCAAATTGCCCCACAGAGCTCCTGATTGCCCTGCATACTTTCTATTTGTTCTGCAGATCCCGATAGCTCCACAGTGCTTCCAATTTCTCTTTACAGCTGTCAATTTCCTCCATAGATCCTGCAATTGCCTCATAGAGCCACTGATAATCTTGTAAAGCCACTGATTTCTCTGAAGATCCCCCCCCCCATTACAATGTGCAGCCCTCAGTTGCTCCACACTGCCCCAGAGATTACCATATCACAACCACAGTACTCTTCCAATGCCCAATTTGTCAGGAAAGTGCTCGCAAGCCCCTAGTGGCCCTGCAGAGCCCGTAGATTTTTACACAAAACCCCTCTGCATTTTGATAATTTTTTTTAGAAAAACAGAAGAAACTACTGAAAAGAACCCTTGTGCTTATGCTTTGTTTTGAGGTGTTTATCAACCACACCTTTACAAATACCTATACATATTCATCAGCTAAAAGTGTGTACATTCAGAGGATATATACATGTTGGGAGTATTCACACAGTTAGTGGTTGTTTCTTGAGAAAAACTACAGTATGTATATTAGTTTTATTTTTTCTAAAATATTATAATGTGCTCATTTCAATTAGGAGTGTCTCATGGGCAGGAAAGGGTGTTTAACAAGACGTGTGGTATTGCTGTGATCGGGAGGAACAGGGCTTTTACAAACATTATTGGTTTTTCTGAAAAACATACCTTTACTATAAAAAAATAGGCTACAATTCAAAGAAAAAATCATTTTTGAATTTTTTTTTTCAAATTTCACTTAATATAAACAAGCAAAGAAAAAAATTAATATCAAGACATTGCATGTAAAAGGCCAAAGTCTGCCAAAAAAAGGAAACATCTTTTTCAGGGAAATCACATTACTTTTTCCCTGCAAAAATCTTAGTTTAATGTAAAGTACAAAATACTTAAAAACTGCATGGTAGTGAAAAAAAATTTACTGATCATCTGGCACTGAAAGGGTTAAACTTCAAGGAACTTTAACCAATGGGAAAGCATTCCCTAGGAAATGACATCATTATGCTACTATCTCTCATATAATCAAGTAACAGGAAGTAATCTCAGAGTAGCAACATGATTGCTTGTATGGAGGGCATAACAGGACATGCCATTGTGCCAGGAAGTGATAAAAGGAAGTCCCCAGGGGTACCAGTGGACATCTTATTCTCAATCCCTAGCTCCTAGATTTCTCTGTTAGATATTTCATTGGAGAGATTTCTCAATGACAGATGGGTTTCTAAATTGGCATAAACTGTTGTTTCATTTGTAAATCCATGCTAACCATGCTAAATTCATATCTGCTACTTTCCAACTGATTGCTGTAAGTCACCCTAAATGCAGTATTTAGATATTGCTATATCATTTTTTATATATCATACTTGCTTAGTATTGTTGTTCTGAACTCAGAAAGGCATGGCCTTTTATTTGACTCATAAATCTCAATATTCATTTTCTGCATTCTGCTATATCATCTGCAGTTCATTTTCAAGACAAGAAATTGTGCTGTATGTGAAACAGGAGGTCTGGAATTGAGTCTGATTGTTGTAATTACTCCCACTGTGGAGCTGTCAATATGATTAAAATAAGGATTCTGGATCTGTCCATCCCAGATGAGGTCAGTAACACTGACAGTGGGAGTACTATTCCTGCAAGCTGTGCTTTCACTTCTGAATTATTGCAGTGCAGATACTAACATGACAAGAATATTTGAAAGCTCATGTTGTGAATCTAGGTCTTTGTTACTTAAGGTTTACCATATGGGCTGTTTCTGTGCTTGTAATTGTTGCTAATAAAAGCATTTGATTTGTTTCATTCCCTTTCTGAGTCAATCATAAAAACATCAAACCTAATTACACCGTCAAATCCTCAGATCTTTTCACCTTTTTCTTTCCATTCCAGGCTTCTCTTGCTAATAACTGGCAGGAAAATTAATACAGTCAGCATACTTTGTTAAAGACAGTGGTAGAACAATGGTAGTCTGTGTCTGGCCCATTAAAAGATAAAACTTCATATAATAATCATTAGTGTTTATAGGCAAATTAACCAATTGCACATTCATGTAAAACATCAAAAAAACAAAACAATCATCATCATCAACATTGGTAGCAACATGCATGAAAGTACTAAAGCTCCATAGAAAACAAGGGGAAAGAGGGGGGGATTTGTTTACATAATACATAAAAGATGGCTATAACCAGCAAAGAGCAAAACAAACACAAAGCAATCCAATCCAAGAATTTTACATAAAACATGTTTACATGTTTACTATGCAGGACATTTTTATATACTACATTTTTATTAACTGACATTTTCCATTCAATATTTTAGCTGTTTTTCAGTGCAACTCTCATCACTTTGACTGTTAAGGTATGTTACTTTACCATCTGAGACCTGCCTTTTGGACACTGACATAAGGTTTACATAAGGTGTCTCTTTCATTTGACATGGTTACATGCATAAAGCGTGTCCATGTACAACACAGATCCTCTATGGTTAAATGTTTATCTTTTTTTATTTTAGTGTGGTAGTAAAGAGCATACAACCCATATTAAGCTAAAAAAAAACACACCACTTTTAACCTATGCTTTGGGCAGAAAGTACCGATTTTGATTGTGAAACACAAGAGTTTAGGCAATAAAGAGCAGACAAGCTAGTTACTTTATACAAAATGCATGCATTTATTTACACCAACATAACAAAACTGGTCACAGCTGGAATTTATCCAGGGTTTCTTCTGTGGTCTCTTACTTTGTGATAGGTTCTGTTGCACTGATATGCTTACAAGCAACTAAAGTAATGTCTAAGGCCAGCCAGTTCTGTTCCAGTACACCTATTGCCCTATAGTGCACCATCATCTTTAACAAAGTTACCACCAGTCCTTGAGTGCTTGGCTAGGGCCTCTACACCAGGTACACTTACTTGCTTTCGAACACTTTACTGAGTATCTGCTCCTTAACTCCCCCTGGGCTGTAGTAAATAAGTGAGCTGTGCTCTTACTGCTATCTAATAAACGCCAGAAAACCTAATCCTTGATGGGAAGCCCTGTATGGAAAACACCTATGCAAGGATATTACAAGCTAACATCCCTTGAGAAGGTGCATTCTAACTACTTACTTTTTATATTTGAAAATCAATTAAAATTCTTAGAATGTTATCAAATTACAAACAATATCTTTACATTGTGTGAATACTTTCCTGTAATCCTAAATTTGTGGAGACAGGAAAATTAAATGAATTGTTTGGACTTGTGCGTACATTGTTGTATTCGTTTTGGGGAAAAGCAGCTTTTAGCATCTGTTCTCTTGTTGTCCCTATAGTTTTCTATTAAGAAACAACGTATTTCT